>SNQJ01S0009161.1:281962-297657 GCA_010110895.2 Picea sitchensis | reverse complement strand
TTAACTATCTTGATGACAGCGGGGTCTTATTGAAGGAAACGAGATTCAAAACTGAATCACAGTTTTCAGCAGCTTGTTTCAAAGGTGTATGAACTATCTTTGGCAGTCTGTGTGTTCTTGTCTGTTTATAAATTAGATTTTATGACTGATAAAGAATATTTTGCAGAGTCAAATGACAACATTTTTTGGCAAGTTGATCCAAATTTCTAGCTTCAGTTTTTGTTTGTTGTCAGTGTTTTTGTATGGTGCCCATCGAAGGCTTTTGAATTCGACTTTGGTCTCTACCCTCATAGGGGTTTGTAAAGACAATCCAGTCTTGGATCTCAGAATGAAATCAATATAAGAAAATCAGTTTTCTGAATTTTGTTTATCACTTGTATTGTGTTAATCTGATTTGAATTACTTTTATTTTTCATGTACACACTCATACATTCTTGTACATACATATGTGTAACTTTTATTAAAGTTGATTCTTTTTTTTTATTGTGTTACATTAAATGACAAAATAAACTAGCCTTGGTTCCTTGTACATGTGATCAATGGATCAAGTGATTGTTCTTTTGGCTATAAGGCTATAAACCCTGGGTGACATTCCCAACTATCTTTCTTTAGCCTAGCAAGATCTGAAAATGTTTGAGTAAGGTCTTTTATACCTTTTTCTCAACATTTATTTGGTGACCATACTGGGGATATCTTCCATATCTCTCTGGTCGTTTGAATTCATGCTTATCTTTAATTTTTTATGTTTTATTCAAATACTCCTTGACTGATTTTTTCCCTGACAGTCCTAGCCACAAGGCAACCCAATATTGAAAATGGTCTAAACGACCAAACTAGCATTACTTTGACCTTATTCAACACTATTTTAAAAAATTCTAGTACTCGGGCTAAGCTTGAACGCTCTTGGGAAGTAGTTGAAAGATATATAAGTATCTGTGAATGTTGGAAAGCCAGGCAACGACAACCCAGAAATCAGCAGTAACTCCTCTTCCACCAAATCCTCTATTTTTCTTTTCATGTCCTCAATTCCTCGCATTTCAAGAAGAAGAAGAGGATTGTCCCTTGAAGTTGCTCTTATTTCTAAAATAGGAAGGAGGAAAATCGTTTTGTCAACCCAAGAAAGTACTCTAAGGAGAACTTTCTCTGATTCTGCCAGCTCACCCTTCTCGCCCTTACCCATCACTTTCAAAATGACATATGTGGGTGGTGCTAGTGGCACTGGAGGTGCTTCATCCTTGCAACCTTCAGCCTCATCGGTAATTGGCAGTATATATAGTCATCAACTCTCTATCCAATCTGTTGCCAACCATGTTAAGGTTATAAAGAAATATGGTCTTTTCCAATTTGAGGAAGATGCTACGACCACCCCATGGCACGTATCTTCTCCCTTGAATATGGCACCTACTACTCATTCGTTACTGAAGTTTAAGGAACATCTACCTAGGTTCTCGAGAAATAATACCATTACTACAAATGAACACCTAGTAGCATTTTCTAATGCTTGTCACAACATCGAGGTTAATGATAACGATACTTGCATGTGCTTATTTGTCAATTCCCTTGAAGGAAAAGTTGCAGCAGACTTCTTTGACCTCCCTCCCAAAATTCTTTCTACATGGAAAGAATTGGTTTATTGGCTTAATTCCACTTATGGGCAGTCCAAGAGCTTAGCCGAATAGTTAAGGGAATATAACAATATTTCTTACAAAGATGTTAAGACTATTAAGTCTTTTAACCTTCGTTTCACCAAACTATATAATCAAATCCATGAACTAATCCGCCCCCAAAATCAAGCCGCCTTCATGCATTATTACAATGCACTACCTTCCCCTTATCGTCATAGACTTGAATAAAAGGCTATTGACAATCTTGGTTCTGCTCTTCACACTTGTCTAGAATATGAGGAGAAACTTGAAAGAACGGGTCTCCCTAAAGGAGACTCAGTTAAACAAACAGATATGTCCGCCCTCCTACAACTTGTACAAGATATGAACAATCAAATGATAGCCTATGAATGAAAGGGGAATGTTCCTTCACTTACTCCTGCAGCATCTTCTTCTTCCTCAACACCTTTTAGGAATACAAATGAAAATACTTTTCAGCCAAAGGCCATTATGTCTCGTAGTTGGTGTAACTTCTGTGAAGAAAATCATGAAGAAAGTACTTGCAAAGTTAAGAAAAACGCCAAAGATAAAATCTTTGGAAAAAGGTCTAATACCACTATTGTTGTTCTAGATTGGGCAAAACCAGAAGATATTATGATAATAGGAAGAAATCTTATGCTACTAAAGGAAATTATGATCCTCCTCGTGCTTCTTCCATTCCAAGCTCATCTTCGCAAAGTGATGGTATACAAATTGTCAACACTTTCGAGAGACAAGGAGTTCCTTCCCCTATTCCCTCTTCTAAATACAGCATCCTTAACCAACTGGCTAATATCAAGGCTGATGCTACTCTTTTGGACATGGTTTCTGTCCCCGAACAACAAAAGCATCTCAAAAAATTTATGGAAGGAAAAGCTTCCACCATAGCCAATCTTTTTGAAGAGACGAAAGAAGAAGATTCCACTGTAAATAAGATAGGTGTAAATAATTTTAGACACCCTGTAAAAAATCCCCCTTTTTATATTTCTGTAAAGATTATGGATAAAATAGCTCATTGTTTCCTAATTGATGTCGGGTCTGGTCCAAGTGTAATGTCAAAAATTATCATGGAAGAGCTTGTCTTATCATGCACTAATGAAAATTCTATAAGTATGCTCTCCTATAACAGTCTACAACAATCAGATATAGGTTAAATCAAATATGTAACCTTAGTTCTATGTGTGCATCCTGAAATAAGAACCAGCCTCAGCATTCAGGTAATTGATATGCACGTAAGCATTTATTCAATCATTTTAGAAAGAGACTGGAAAGCCTTAACGGGTGGATATCTTTCGCTTGACGGAACACATCTGTCTGTCCCTATGAACAAAAATAACATTATAGTTCTAAGGGAAGGAAGAATTTCACCATACATAGAGAGTGTTCCCCAACCTAATGTAAATTATCTTGAAGAAGACTTGGGAGTATACTCTATCTTCGTCGATGAGGGTGACACCATCCTTGAACTAATTAACTTTGATGAAGGCATGTGGCACATGCATATTGATGGCTCATGCTCAAATGAAAGTAATGTAGCTGACATTATTCTATATTCCCCTATAGGTAAGATCCACAATTTTTCTTACAGGTTAGAATTTGCTTGCACTAACAACGTCAGCGCGTTTGAGGCCCTATTGTTAGGTATCGAAAACACGTGTAACCTCAGTTGTGGCCACCTTATAGTCTACGGTGATTTTGAACTTCTTGTGAACCTTGTACGTAAGATCTATTCACCTAGAAATAAGTTGTTTAAACTCTATACCCAAGTTGTTTGGATGCTCATTTCAAACCTGTTATCGTTTAATATCACTCATGTTAAGAGGGAACTTAATTCCATGGTTGATAGGTTAGTTGTGTTTGCAACATCTCCTACTCGGCATATTTTACCTCAAAGACCTGATTGTACGTTTCAATCGTTATATCATCCTCATATCCCTGATAATGTGGAATCATGGCAGGTGTTCCTAAGTGATGAAGGCATTTACGCTTTCATACCAAATGAACCATTTAAGTGAAAAAAAAATCATATCCATTGAAGATGATAAATTTCTAAAAGGCCTGACTCCTCTCAAAAGTTCATTTTCGTCGAGTGATGTAAGCAACAAAGAGATACAAAAGGAATATGAGTCGAAAAGGAAAGTGGGCGATACCATTTCCTTGAACCTTGGGACATCCGAATCTCCAAGGATGGTAAAACTAGGTGCCCAATGTTCCGACGAAGAAAAGGCGAAATTCACAGAACTACTACGTGAATTTCAAGATGTTTTTGCATGGTCATACGAGGATCTTCATGGTTTTGATCCTGCTCTTATACAACATGTCATTCCTATCAAGGAAGGGGTAAAACCATTTAGGCAAAAACAAAGACCTATTAACCTTGCACTTGAAGCCACTATTAGGAAAGAGTTGGAAAAATTATTGAAAGTTGGTATAATCTTTCCAGTTAAATATTTCGAGTGGGTTTCAAATTTGATTCCTATTAGGAAGACTACTGGTTAGATCTGATTATGCATGGATTTTCGCGCATTAAATAGAGCGAGTGTTAAAGACCATTTTCCTCTCCCTAATATGGAAATGATTTTACAACAGGTTGCAGGGTCACAAATGATGTCCTTGATGATTTTTCTGAATATAATCAGATTAAGGTAAAGAGGTCTAATGGATATAAAACCACATTTACTACACGTTGGGGCACATTTTCTTATGAACATATGCCTTTTGGCTTGTCTAATGCAGGTGCCACCTTTCAAAGGGCTATGCAAATAGCTTTCAATGATCTGATCAGACAAATTATCCAAGTTTATCTCGATGATTTGATTGTTTATTCAAAGAATCGATTGGATCATTTTGGTAATATTAGGAAAGTTCTCATGCGTTGCAGAAAATTTGGCATTTATTTAAACCCTTCGAAGTCTATTTTTGGTGTTACTAAGGGAGAACTCCTCGGTCATATTGTTTATGATTCAGGCAAAAGCATTGACCCCGAAAGTATTATTGTTATTCTAAACCTTCCTGTCCCTGCCTCCAAGAAAAAAGTCCAAGCTTTCATGGGCATTATCAATTTTTTCTATAGGTTTGTTCCTGATTTTTCCGTCATGGTTAAACTAATTCATAATCTTCTGAAGAAAGATCGTTCTTTTGATTGGACATATGACATCGAAAAGGCTTTTCTTTGGATTAAGAAAGCAATCAGCTCTGCATCGGTTTTGGCAAAACCGGATTTTGAGAAAGAATTTATCGTATATACCAATGCCACCGAGGAAGCAATGTCTACTATTCTCTTACATAATGATGACCAAAACAATGAAAACCCTATAGCATACATGAGTCGGAGTTTGTCAAATGATGAAATTAAATACTCTTATATTGAAAAATGCGCTTTTTCTCTTGTTAAGGCTATAGAAAAGTTTTGTCACTTTATTTTAGGAAAACATATGCAAGTAAGAGTCTCTTTCTCTGTTGTCAAGTTTCTTATTTCACAAACTTATCTTTCAGGGAATCTTGCACATTGGCTTGCCAAAATTCAGGAGCATGATTTAACCATCATGACTTCAAAAAAAATTAAGGGACGAGACTTGGCCCTTCACTTAGCTCAACATGCTGAACCAAGTGAAGAACTTGATGATCAGGATAATCCTCTTTCATCTCTATTCTATATTGAAAGTCAAAATATTTTTATAGTTGAACATCCTTGGTATAAAAATCTGGTGTATTACTTGCAGCATAAAAAATGCCCAGATAACTTGGATCCTCACCAAAGAAGAAATATTCACCTCGAATCTTCCAGGTATATCATTTTGGGAGACTTATTGTTTAGAAGGTTTGTTGATGGTTTATTACTTCGATGTGTGAATGATGAAGAAGCGCATAATTTTTTACAGGGAGTTCGTGGATCATCAGTTTCTGTCATTCACATTGGTGGCCATTTTTCTGCTAAAGCTACTGCCTTTAAAATTATAAGAAATGGTTACTATTGGCCTTCCATTTTTCGAGATCCCTACAAATTCGCAAGATCTTCTGATAAATGCCAAAACATTGCTGGGAAAGAACGTCTTTCTGCCATGCCTTTACAACCGGTCCTCCCAGACTTTCCTTTCTCTAAATGGAGCCTAGACTTTATTGGTCCTATCAATCCTCCATCTTCTGCATGACATATCTTTATTCTAACATCCACTGATTATTTTACTAAGTGGATTGAAGATGTCCCTCTTAAGAATGCACAGGATGAGCAGGTAATTTATTTCCTAGAAGCTAATATCTTTTCAAGATTTGGTATTCTACTCGAGATCATTACGGATAATGGCCCAGACTTCATTTCTGCAAAGTTAACTCAATTTCTGGTTAAGTTCGGGGTCAAACATTTCATTTCATCAGGCTATTACCCACAAGGAAATGGGAAAGTTGAGTCCACTAACAAAAACTTGGTTAGGATCATCAAGAAGACCATAGAGGATAAACCTCTCCAGTGGCACACACTTCTCACTTACGCTCTTTGGGTAGATCGCACTACCACCAAGGCAAGCACAGGTTGTACTCCCTTCCATCTCATGTATGGTCAAGAGTCTATTTCGCCTACTAAGTTGGAGCTCCTCCTTATAGCTGATGTTACAGGTTGAAGAATTAAATTCTTCCAATGTTCCCCAAAGGGTAAATGAATTTTTGGCCCTAGAAGAGAAAAGGAATTTTTCCTTAGAGAACATAAAACGAAGGCAACAAACTGTAAAAAAATATTTTAACAAACGAGAAAAAATTGTCGAATTTAAGATTGACGAAAAAGTCCTACTATGGGACTTAACTCATGCTGAGAGAGGAAGGCACTCAAAGTTCCAATAGCCATGGCTAGGTCCTTTTAAAATCGCTTTTGTCCTAGGCACAAACTTATATCTTCTAAAATATTTGGAAGAGTGATTGTTCTCTTATAGCACTAATGGTTCCCACTTGAAACATTACGTGGAACCAGCCTGATTAGCAACGCTTGCCTTAAATGTTTTCTGTATTTAAATTTTGGTTATACTGTTTTCTTTCTTACTTTGATTTGTTGATTTTTAATTTTTGTTGCTTTGTTTTTTTTCTTTTTTAACTTTATCATAAATAAAGTATGGATCAGTTTTTCCATGCCGATGTCATTCTGTAAATATTATTGATCAATTATAGGTGGGATACACATTGTTGTCACGATGTCACCCTTTGTAAGACATTGTTGAGTTATCATTTTGCTTCAATATTGTTGTAGAATAGTTGTTTTGTCTTCTTGTTGATTTATGCTTTCCCCTTCTTCCCTCCATACTGAGATACAAGAGCATACCAAGAGAGTACTCCTTGAAAATTACGATGTTTTATCGGTTGTGTCTTATGTGATCGTTATGCATGCAGGATTAATCCCCTTCATACGTACCACTTTCCATAAGTTATTCCCAAAATCCCGCCTCATTATTTCCCTTAAACCATCGTGTTCCCCCTATTGCATAAATTTTATTCCAGGAGTTTTCTTTTGTTTACTCACTACTTCACTAGACTATGAGACCATGACATTCTGAGTTCTAATCTGTTGAGAACAGATTTCCCTGTGGAGTCGTCGGTTTGTTGACGTCCAAAAGCGCAACTTCAAACCCCTGCATGCAAATGGGTTGCAATGCTTAAATACGTATATATATATATATGATAATAACTAAATAGGTGGGACCCTGTCATGTAAATTATGATGAAGAATGGCTCTTATGGAATATCTTTAGTTTTCTAAATGTTCTCCAAGATAAATTGATGATTGGTTGGATGTGTGCATTTGAGTCGCATTTGAGTTGATTGAATCACAGTTGGTTGTGTAATGGCCTTCCTGGTTACTATTACTGCAGTAGTGTTTGGCCTCTTATCATGATTCTGGGCATTTCTATGTTGCAGTTGTTGAATATGGTAAAATTTCATGAGGCAACTCTCACATACCTCAATTCATGATTATGATGTTGGATAATAAGTATGTTATTATTTTGAAGGGAACTCAAGTTTTGCAAATGTGAGATTGGTTGGACATATGGCATTATGCTCTTTTGATATATTTTGTTGTGAGTTTTGGGTAACTCTTTGTTATAGCAATGGGTATGAAAAGATTGTTGGCACACCACAAGGGGTAAGATGTTTAATTTCATAATGGTAGCCTATTCTATGGTTTTTTATGCTATGGTTTGGGAGCAACGTATTGTGCGCTCATACTTATTGTTTGGTGGTCATTTATGTTGGAAACAACGTGAAATTATTGCACATCGCTCCAACCATACCATCGAGGCCGCCACCCTCCTTAGTTCACATTGTGTTTGGCATTGGGTTGTGGTTACCCCTTGTTGAGTGACCTTCGGAGGAAATAACAAAGTTTGGGCTTCCTTGTGTTTTCCACAACATGTATGAGTTCTTGTCTTCCATTCATTATGCTCTCTGCTCTAGAATACAATAGAAGGTTGGCTCTTGGATTTTGCTTGTTAGGTGTTTTCTTTCTAATGTTACAATGGCGAATATGCATGCTTTGTTTTGTGCGAGTTGATTGGAAGATTGTAAATGGATTATGGTTCTTTCCCTGTTGAATTTTTGGGTTATGGCTGCACAAATGATATTTTTGTTCCAAGTCGTAGTTGAATACTCTAACTTCGGGACTGTTGATTATGATATTTTGGAGTCGATTGTGGTGGTTGTGACTCCTTGTTTCGCTCCTTCTGTAATTTCAAAATGGGCTTGCCTCCATCAATAGAATTGTTTTTGGGTTGTGATGGATTATGTTTCTTGATGCACATACACAGTCTAAATGACTTTTCGGCCTCTGTCATATATTTTCCCATTTAAATTATTATTCTGGCCTGTGGGCACAATTTGCAACCCTGTGTGGTTTGAGGTAATTATTGTTATGAACGAAATAAGGTTTTGCAACAGTTGGTTGAGTGAATGTGAAGCTTGGTTCTTGTTTTATTTCTGGGTTTTGGATGCTAGCACTGTCGAAATTTCTCCCACAGTTTTGAATGTATGCAAAGGCAATTGTTTGGTGGCATTTGATTTCGACTAGTGTTGTAAGATTATGTTTGTATAAACTTCATTAATTGATACACTCCCTCTCTCTAGTCGGACCCGACCCTCTTTGGTTCGGTGGTTGTAAACAAATGATGGGTTTTTGAATTGAGTTTGGCTCTTATTGAACAGTGGGTGAACCTGCTACTTGCGTCGATGGTTGGGTGCTACTTATGAAACTTCATGTCAAATTTCATTGATGAATCTCTAGTGAATAAAATAAATAGACTTTCGAATACATTTTTGTCACATAAAAAGTATTGCAGTGTTTACATCTATGTCAAATTGTGGTTCTCTTAGATTTCCTTCCATCGTTCCTTTAGTTGGTCGAGTTTGGTAACTAGGATTATTCTAATCTTAAGTGACATGTGAAATTAAAAGTTGCAATTGAAAGGGAACAAAGTTTACAATGATGAAAATGGGTGTAGTGGTTTTTGTGCTATGATGTTAGATGTGCATAATGGAAGATGACCTGTATAGTAGCATGATCCCTACATAGATTGGTTTATGTTGATGATTTTATAAAGGTTATCATTTGAATATTTTGAGCTCACTTCGTTATGTAACTTTCGGATTATGAATTTTATGTGGAAGATAAATTGTTATATTGGTTCTTTTTGGCCCTACCTGTTGATTGGAATTACTTTGCTATGGATGTCAAACAATTCCTTTCATTTTCACTCAAGTAATGAATGTTTTTGTGAAGGAAAAGGAAATTTGGGTAGTGGGGGTGACAGTTTTAAGGATTTTTATATTTTTCTTGTTTTGGGACAACTGGGTATTGAGTTCAAATGTTGGACAAAGTTTTGGAATAATGGAAGTAATGATTTGAAGGCAATAAATGCTAATTCACTAATTGAACAATAACCATCTCATTCCCGACAACTATACCACTTTACGCTTATTACAACCCCCTTCGATTTCCCAAATACATTTAAATTTTCCATGTTCTATTATTGTGAATTTCATTAGAATAAAAGAGGTTTTTAAAGAAAGGAGTTGGACATTGATTAGTGTTTTGGATGTTAGTGTGAATGTTTTATGAATTTGCTTGAACAATACTTGTAACGTCTCCCAACCAATATACCATTTTACACCCATTATAATCCCCTCATCTTCCCAATATCCTTGTTCATTCCCTATTCGGACAACAATTGATTGGTGATTTTATGGATGGATTGCATCTGCCTCTCTAGTAAATGATAAGAGCCAAATTTTAATTATATTTTAGGTAGAGTTAATGCATGTATTATTAAGGAATTGTTATAACATGTTTTGGATTATTGCTTCAGGATGAGTTTCTTTAGTAGGGGAAGCAACAAAGGCATAAATGAAAATAGGGGTAAAAATGCTAATAACARAGGAAACTGGCAAAGGGGCCATAGAAGGCCAAGGTTCTATATACATTTTGATGTTGATCCTCAAGAGATAAATCAGCTTTTTCAAGCTAGTTTCTTCAACCTGGTTGGCCAGGGAATTCTGCAGCCCCAGYTGACAGACCTTCTTTTCAGCCCAGCCATAATTTCCCTGGCATTCCAGTTCCCCCTCATGTATCGATGTGACCGGAAMCACCTTCCAATGATGGTTGGCAAGAGATCGTTCACCAACCAGTTTCTCACCACCACGGATGGCCCATTGCATCATTTCCATTACCTCCTCCACCACCAAAATCCMAAGTTTCCCACGTTGAACCTGTTGTCTCACCTGTGCAATCTTCACATGCCATTAAAAGATTAAAAAAAGATATCCCTGAGCCTGTGCAATACAAGGTAAAAAGAATAGCTACCCCTTCTGACTCATCTAAGGAATCTRCTAAATCAGTSTCCTCCCGTCTCATTCTTAAGGATAATTGCTCACATGTTATTAGTGCATTGTTGCCTCAAGGCTCTAAATAGTCAAAGGCCGCTACTGGAAAATAAAAGRAGAACGACAGTGAGAAGAGGCAAAATACCTCTCATAGTAAATATGGCTTTTAAACTTTGAGTATGTTATTTGTTTATTTTGAGGACATCAATTCTATTTTTGGATTGTTCAGGACAACAACATATATTTTGAGCATTTTTTATTGGACAGTTTGGATATGATGCTATTTTGAGGACATGATTATATTACACTCTACTAATATTTATAATTTGAGAATATATATATAAAGTGGTAGTTACAAGGAGGTATTTTTGAGTTAAATGTTTTGGATAATTGTTATGTCAGATAATTATAAAAGGAATTATTGGGAGTCACAAGGGGTCCCACCTATTTAGCTATTATTTAGACCCTTAATTATATTTATTATTATTTATTTGTCTTAACTAATTAGTTAAGCTAACTTGGCTTAACTAAAGAAAGTTAGTTCAACTACCTTAACTTATTGAAGAAGGATAAAATCTCAATCAAATGAAAAGACAAGAGAAGGAGAAGAGAAGAAACTTCTATCATAAGGTATTCTCTATACCAAGTGAGATATTTCTATATTTCATTCATTATGAGTTTGCTAGAAGGCTTAACTATCTTGATGACAACAGGGTCTTATTGAAGGCAGCAAGATTCGAAATTGAATCACAGTATTCAACAGCTTGTTTCAAAGGTGTATGACCTATATTTGGCAGTATGTGTGTTCTTTTTTGTTTATAAATTAGATTTTATGACTGATAAAGAATATTTTGCAGAGTCAAATGACGACATTTTTTGGCAAGTTGATCCATATTTCTAGCTTCAATTTTTGTTTGTTGTCAGAGTCTTTTTGAATTGTGCCCATTGGAGGCTTCTAAATTCGACTTTGGTCTCTACCCTCGTAGGGGTTTGTAAAGATATTCCAGTCTTGGATCTCATAATGAAATCAATATAAAAAAAAACGGTTTTCTAAATTTTGTTTCTCACTTGTATTGTGTTAATCTGATTTGAATTACTTTTATTTTTCATGTACACACTCATACATTCTTGTACATACATATGTGTAAATTTTATTAAAGTTGATTCTTTTTTTTATTATGTTACATTAAATGACAAAATAAACTAGCCTTGGTTCCTTGTACATGTTATCAATGGATCAAGTGATTGTTCTTTTGGCTATAAGGCTATAAACCCCGGGTGACATTACCAACTATATTTCTTTAGCTTAGCAAGATCTGAAAATTCTTTAGTAAGGTCTTTCATACCTTTTCCTCAACAGTGGGGAGTTCGAAGTATGTGCAAATGTTGCATTATGTTGGGAATCCCATTCTATTGTTCAAGATGCCATACATATGGGCACTTGGTCAATGATTGTCTCCTAAAGTTTCATAAAATAGAATAGAGGAGGAGTGGTGCAAGCGCAAGTCAGAAGATAGAAAAATAGGTGTATTCCACCAAGGGTTTGAATGGAAAGGCACAAAGGATCAGTTGTAGAAATCCATTGGAAAAGAAAGAGTGGAACCATGGCGCTCAAACCTTATAGGTTGTTAAAAGAGAGCTAGAAATGACCCCCTTAGGTTGTGAAGGGAACCTTGTGATTGCAATTAGGCCTCCTCTAGTGGAAATGACAAATGTGGACCTAGACATGTCTTCTCAAGAAACTAAGAGCTCAAAATCTCCACCAGTACAATGTTCTCTCCAACCTAGTAAGTTAAATTGTTTTTATGTTTGTCTTGTTATTCTAGAGAATAAAATGGTAAATTTGTCTCATGAAACATGGCCTAGGTTTGAAGTGTATAAAGAGTTTCCTCCTAAGAAGTCTAAGAAGTGTTTAAAAGATAAGGAGATGGAGGGACAATTTTTAGATGATATTTAAGGTGTGGGAGGGTTTCGACCTCTGGTAGGGGAAGTAATCTCTCACCTGGACTTGGGGGAGGAATCTCAAGGGGACTTGGGAAACCCTTTCTCTATTGATGTAGGAGAGGAACCTTATGGTTTTGACCCTTTCAAATATCACTTTAGATCTAGGAAAGGGGCAAGGCTTGTGGATGTTAGAGGAGTTGAATGGGGCTTAAGTAGAGGTGTAGGGAAGGAAGGATTTCAACCTAGAAGGGGAAGGAAATCCCACATTTATGTAGCTCAGAACCAATCCCTTAGGGAAGTTATGGAGGGGAAACATCAGACCTTAAAAGGGGCCTTTAGAACAAGGCATGCCCCAAAGAAAGTTTCCCAATGATAATTATGTCCCTCAACATAAGAGGGTTTGGGTAATCCCACTAAAGGACTAAAGCAAGGATGCCCTTTGTTTTCTTAAAAAAAAATCATTATAGTAAAAGGTTTAAGTAAATCAATTCTAGAGGCTAAAAGATCGGGTACTCTCAGTGGAATAAAATTAGCAGGATCTTTCTATTTGACTCATTTACTATTTGTTGACGATGTACTATTATTTTGTGATGGATCTAGAAGAGATGTCAACAAGCTAAAAAAGAAACTGGATATATACAATATAGCTTTTGGTATGGAAATAAACATGCATAAATCATCCATTGTCTTTAATGGGGTGGACAATGATTAGGTTAGAAGGATTCTACAGGTCTTCTCTTTTCAAAATGTGGATTTCCAAGAAGGTTTGAAGTATTTGGGGTTCTTTATGAAACCTAATGATTATAGGAAGAATGACTAGTAGTGGCTAATAGAGAAGATTGAAAAAAGAACAAAGTTGTGTAATGGATGGATTTTAATGGGAGGAACATTGACCCTAGTCAAGTCAATTTTAGAGGAGATTCCAATATATTGGCATATTGTGGCCTTCATCCCTAAAGGGGTATTGGAAACTATTAGAAATAAATGATTTAATTTTATGTGGATGTGCAAGAGAGAAATATGGCATACCCCTCGTGAAATGGCAATGATTGGCTAAACCAAAGGAATTAAGAGGTTGGGGCTTAAAAAACATACATTTTTTTGGCAAGGCCTTGACTACCAAAAGTCTATGGAGGCTAATTTCTAAGGAAGGTTTGTGGAGGTGGGTGTTATCTAAAAAATACGTTGAACCTATTATGGTTGAACAACTGATCAGGAAGGAAAACAAACATAGACATAATGTGTCTATTGTTTAAAAGGCTCTAGAAATTTCTTTTCCTCTAGTGGGTCACTAGTTAAAATGGAAAGTTGGCAATGGGGAAAAAGTCAAAATAGGGGTTGAACCCTAGGTTGGTTGTGGAGAATCCTATTGCCAATGGATATGATTGCTACTTTGAAATGCCAAGGAATTTGCAATATGTGTCTGGTTGTTGATGCAATAACTACCTCAATATAACAACAAGGATAGAAGAATGGATAGATGATAAGTATGGCAGAGGTAGAAGCTTATCAATGGAAGGTTTATGTGGAACATCTCAAGAAGATTCATATATGAATCAACGAGGAGGATGTCCTTGTCTATTCTAGGAATCCACGCCTGGGGGAATATACTCCTAGATTAGGGTACAAAGCAATGTTTGTGGATGTAAACCAAGAACAAGATTCCTAGTGGTTGAGGGCCATGTAGAAGATTAAAGACCCCCCTCAAAATAAAGGTGTATATTTTGTTAGTTTTAAGGAATAAAGCATTAACATGGGAAGTTATACAAAAATGAAGTCATCGTGACCTAAAGCATTATACTTTGTGTAGGTAGAAATTAGAAACAATAATCATCTTTTAAAAAATTGCACATATGCTAGAAAGGTTTGGGCAGAGATGGATGAGTTGACAATTGTAGGGGTCTATGGAAAGGGAAAACAATGGAGGAGTGTTTGAAGTGTTAGAAAAATAGGTGTGCTCGTTTCACCATAAACAATATAGCAATATTGTCACCCAACCATATGCACAAAGGCCACCCCTGAGCACCTTAACTTTGACAGAGAGACTAATTCTGGAAGAAAACCCTAGAACCAATAGCCAACCAAGGTAGTGTACCTCTCTCCAAAGCTAGCATACTAGGCAGAAAGTCCAAACCATAACCAAGCATAAAGTCCAACCATAACCAAAGACCAAGTCACCAATGCAGCATCTGCATTTCTCCTCCAGTCATGCACACCACTTGTCCTTATGTATTTGTGAGAGTGAGTGAGTCCAAATGAGCTCTATCACCCTCTATTTATCCTACTCCAACTCACTTAACTAGGCTGACTTCTCTTCCTGGAGGCTAATAACTCAATATTAATTATTCTCTTGAGCCTACTTGTCTTCTAGGGTTATTATCCAACGTTTTAGGGTTTCTCTTGCTTCCCAAAATATTCTAGTATTGTCAAAGGTTACACGTAGAGGTTAATACCTCCCACAGCTACCATAATATCAACACTCCCTCCTAGCTAGGGAGGTATTAAAGGAAATTGTATTGAGCAAAAATAGACCATTCAACTGGTAGAAACAACATATCCACACAGGCTATCTCATGATCACATCATAACCACCATCACCACTATCAGTATCATCTTATAGCATCAAATGCATCATCTCTTGAGGCCATACTCCATCTGAGTAATCGGGCATGATGCTAAAAAAGTCACTCACTCAACAAAGTGATACAAGGACCATTCTTCTAATCCTGATATATGTCCTAGACAAATAGTTGTCCCAATAGATGTTGAAAGCTCTGCAATGGGATACAAGGATCATTCTTCTAATCTGGACCTACATTCTATAAGAATGTCAGTCTTCCCAGATGTTGAAAGCCACCCTATGGGCTACAGAGACCATTCCTATAGGAATGTCAGTATCATACTATTTTCTAATCGAGTCATATGTACCATAGAGATCAATCTCTACCCATATGCAAATATCAGTCCTGAACCATTTCCCTAATCAGGCCAAAATATGTGCCTTAGGAAAATACCATTCCATGATACATCAACAATATGTCAACCTGAACCATTCTCCATGGAGAGAATGCCTGTCCACCAGCAATTTGTTCTGTCTGTACCATTCTCCGCCTGGAGAATGTCTATCCACCAACACACTGACTATCCATCTAGATAGAAATCAACGCCAACACTAGTGGTAGTCTCCATGGAAATTAGATAGTATCATGTTGTTTCTATGATGCCATCCACTAGAACACAATTGTCTCTAATCAT
>SNQJ01S0009161.1:207948-236172 GCA_010110895.2 Picea sitchensis | reverse complement strand
ATTGAGATGTTCCTCTAAGAGATTAGGTGGGGTGGAATCTGGGACCTCCTCCTAGGCACAAATGATATCTTGAAGTGGAATGAGCAGAGATATCTCCTCAATAATGGGATAGTCTCAACGGCCTTCCAGTGGGTTGGTTGGATAAGTTGGGCACGGTACCTTTGTATGTGTTGATAAGTGTTTTGGCGGCCTACTTGGCATTGGAATGGTTGTGGACGATCCCTATGCATTCCCAGTAAATGGAGTCGACGAAGCTTCCTCAATGAATGGGCAACCCCAATTTTCCTCTTCCATGTTGGTATCCAGGCCCGACGTCTCATCAAAATTGGTATCCTAAGGAGCAGACTGGTGTGGCTCACTGTCAGGGACACCAACATTTCTACTTCGGCTAGGAAGGTAGCGAAGATAGTTTGGGCCTCTACGAGAGCGACCACACTCACGAGGCATGATTCCAGTGCTAAGGGCACGATGTTGTAGGTGGGGAAAAAGAAACCAAAGTTGAGCACGTCTATCTTTCCCCAGAGGAGAAGCCAAACGCATCAATAGAGCCCGAAAGAGAAACATAACGAGGAAACCGGAAAGGCATATATAAATAATTGTGTTCCAGCGCATGAAGGGAGCAGTTACAGTGGAGACAACATTGTCCTTTGTGGTACACTTCCTCATTAAGCTTGACGACATCCTGAATTCGCATGGGGTGAGAACTCCCATCAACAACGCCCTGCATTGAATACATCCTCGTGAAGGTAAGCTAGGAGGAGAGGCGACAAGCAGAGGATGGTTTTATGTGCATGTTCATGCACGTGGCACCCCATCATGGGAAATTAGATTATTATTATTAACATAGTATAAACGTTTTACATTTTTACCATTTTTTGGGCATATTTTTGTGTATTTCGTTCAAAAACCCACCATAAATTTAGAAAAATGGTTGGAATGGCATATTTCAGTGGTTCAACATAGGGGTTTTTTAGGGCGCTAAAACGATTTATGCATTGTAAAATTGTGATTTTGCCAACAATTGCATTATCGAATTATGGTGGTAGTCGTTCATTTTGATCAAAGCATGAAATATATAATAGTGTGGATATTCGGATGGTTATGTTCTAATTGTTTCTCTTAACTTTTTTTTTTAATTAGGTAATGAAAGCCTCTATATATAAATTAAGATGATTATTAAATTAAATAATAATTTCCATAAAATATATAATGTGTAAACATGAAAAACACAAATTAATACACATAAAAATTAAAAGTATAATATGCATGAGATTTTTGTATAAACACTAAGTAGGAAGTTTTGAAACATCCAACTTTTCCACTGGACACTCCATCCATTAGAAAATCTTATAGCTTAAGTCCTTCATGATGGGTGGAGTATCCACTCAAAAACTTTGAAGTTTCAAAACTTTCTACAACATGAGAAATCTCGTGGATATTATGATGAACTATGAAAATCTTCACACTCATTTATACAAGTATAATTTAAAGGTCTTGGCTAAAAGTTTTATTTTTGGGGTTTTTTGATCGGAATCCTGCGATGTAAATCTGACAAAATCTTTATTTTTTGTTGTTTAAATTGTATTTTTGAATGCATAAATGAATTCAGCATATTGAAAAATCCTCAGAGCACTTCGTTTATATAATCTTAACCACTCAAATCTACAGATCCAACTATTCTTCACCTGATTTACAGAAAAATCACCAAAAAATAAAAACTTAATTTAAATATATAAAATTTATCTATCTATATATAATATGTGTAGATATACGGGACCGGTGAATATCATTTTGCAAAACACAGAAGTGTGGAGTGCAAAATGAAGGTGGCGGAAGTGCGGGCATGTGGGAGCGCGGATGGAGGCATTGGGACGCTGAAGTGAAGGATGCAAAATGGAAGTCACCGAAATGCAAGCTTGGTGGGAGATAGGGCAATGAAGGTGTAGGGTTCAGAATTATTATCACATTTGGAAATTAGAAAGGTTAATTCCACTTTTTAGATCTTTACAATTTTTAATTACGAGAAAATACAATTTAACTATTTTTTATTATTTTATTCCAAAACATTTATCGTGCGTCCATGCTTCTATTGCGTCCATGCTTCTATCACATCACTGGGTACGACATCATTTTAATTTTTTAAATAAACAAATTAGATTAGTCAACAGGATTTGGTTTGGTTGGTAAGTAGAGTGGTGTGTTAGCTGGTGGGTAAGATGGAGGTCTTTTCAACACCATAGATTTAAATATCATTGTAAGTTTGAAATGAGAATATTTGACTACTAGAATCCTTGGCTAACGATAGAGATTATTAAAATTTTGGATTTGGACTTTGCTGGTAAGTCTGGTTATAGAATAGTTGAACCTTCATTGATGATCGAACCACGACACGTTAACCTATATATATAGATTAATTAGGTCAAATAAAATATTCTCTTATTTTAGAGTAACTTAATATGTTCATTTTTTTTTATTGATTAAAAAATTTTATTTTTGTATACAAGGAAATAAGTTAATATTCTAAAATCAAGTGGTTTGCTAGAGCCAAATCGGGTCTCTTATAAACTATCATATTATTTGAGGTGACATAAAAAAAAATTAACAATTTTCATGGGTTACATTATTAGTGAAGTTATAATAGATTTTTCCATCTTTCAATAAATAAATAAAACTCCATGTATCCACAAAACTCCTTGTGTTGATTTTGCATCTCTTCATTTTTTTAAATTACATTTTAATTTCTTTTTAATTTTCAAGTTACTAATTAAGAAACATAATTTTTTTAATGAAGTTTGTTTGTGATTATTTGTTCAAAACCGTATAATTATTTTTAAAATTATATAACTAAATTCATCTATAATTATACATTAACATTACTTCATATACACTCGGATGGGGTGATACTTGGAAGGAAGAGGGGGGCAGATGGTAGGGACAGATGGCGGGGGGAATCAATGTCTCAAGCCGCCACCCCCGAAGTATTAACTCCCCATGGTGCTCACCATAATGGAAGTTAACTCAGTGTGCCTGGAGGAGCTCTTGGACGAGCATTCCAGCGAGGCCACTGGTACCAGGCGCATGAACCAGTTTCGTCAGCCTTCAATGGCGATGGGAGGGGCATCAATGACTCCCAGCGGTGATAAAAACGACCAAGGCGTGCATTTTTTCCTATCCGTTGCATGCTACCACCTCTGCACAGTGCTACTCGGCCCTCCTGGCTTCTTCGCTTGCACTCTGTGCGACATCCAAGCCTCCCCCGACCATCATCGCCCCCCCACGGCCCCCTTGCATATCCCCCACCCCCTGGTTCTCACCACCATGCCCCGGGAACGAGGCAAGCCTAGGCGGGCCACTAGGAACAAGAACGCCATCACCCGAGAGAACCATCTAACAGCCTCTCAGCGAGCCCTGATTGCCCATTTCAGCCGCCCCCACAGACCCACCAGAAGCACTCAGTCCACCCTGTGTACTCCAAAAATGGATACTTCGCCTACCATGCCCCATACTCAAACTCAGACTTCCCTTCACATACCCAAAACGGAGACCCCGTCCCCCACTGTCCATTCTCCACCACCACCCCAACACATTACGGCCATCCTCGACATGGTCAAAGAGGAGGAACCACCTTCAATTCAACATCATGGCCCGAAGTTGGTTGACGTAGAGCCACCTTCAGCTTCACAACCAGGCCTGAGCTTGGTGAAAAAGAAAGGGTCACCCTCCAGGGCATGCCTCCCAAGTCCTTCTGCCCCCCAAGACTTTCAGCCTCGTTGGTGGGAAGGTGGATGCATTGTGGAGGAGGAAATCCCTCCAAGATGGAAATTAACAAAAGGAGGGGAGAACCCAATTACAGCGGAAGACACAGGCACAGACGACGGAGAGGAGGGCTCACACTACTACTATCACCTGGAAGCGAAGCATCTTGAGCTCCTCTTTGACATCCAGCAGCAGCAGGACGAGCAGGTGCATGGCCAAAGGACAATCCACCAACGACTGGATATGTTGTTTGAGGCGTTCTCAAACGCCCCAATACAAGCACCCTGCCCCACTTGCACGCAGAAGTTTGTCCTGATCTACACCTCCCATGGACATCCAGGTGCCCCAATGGCTTGACGTGGCCCACCCACGACTCTAGTTCTTGTCAATTACAGGTTTTTGGAATGAACAGTGATTATATTCTCACTCTTTTTTATAGTTGTGTAACCTTCTTAGTAATGGCGGCCCTGAATGAAGCCTTCCCTAGGCTAGTTAGTGGGAACAAAGTTCCTGTTGAAATTTTTAGCTTTTTCTCAATTTTTGTAAGTTGAATCTCAGCCATGATAGACATATCACCGCTTGGAGCCACATGTTCTAATTTCCCTTCTATGGCGGAACGGGTGGTTAACAAAAGAAACATAGTTATACACTCGTGATATAATACAAGGTTCTTCTTTTATTTAAAAAAAAAACATTACTTCATATACCAAATTATTTTTTAATTTATAAATTTATATTTAATATTTAAATAATAACTTNAACGGGTGGTTAACAAAAGAAACATAGTTATACACTCGTGATATAATACAAGGTTCTTCTTTTATTTAAAAAAAAAACATTACTTCATATACCAAATTATTTTTTAATTTATAAATTTATATTTAATATTTAAATAATAACTTTTAAATCTAATTTTATTATAATAACATAACAAATACTTACATAACAAAGTTTTTTAATAAATACTCTCGTAATTTATTTATTTTAAGTTTTTAATTACCTTTGAAAATGTTTCAAAATAATTAATATTTTAACAAAACTTTTAAATAAAATAAAAAAATTAATAAATACTCTCCTAATTTATTTATTTTAAGTTTTTAATTATTTTTGAAATTGTTTCAAAATAATCAATATCTTAACAAATACTTTCCTAAAAGCTTTTAAAATTATATTTGTGTCAAAGTAATTAATATTTGAGATTAACATGATCTCATTAGTTTTAAGTTTCTTCTTTCTTTCTTGAAGGTAAGAAATAGATTAATAAGCTCTCATGTTTTATTTTTCACCAATAACTTATATTGTTATTTTATTGTTTCTTTCTAATTTTTATATTCATAAATTGGAAAAAGTGTTTGATAATAATAATAATTATTTAAATATTTAGATTACTGAATTTTTTAGTGTTTTCCAATCAATTTTGTTTCCGGCAAAAAATTGTTGTAACTCCATATTTGAGTAATTGAGATTGTATAATGAGTTCCCTAAGAGTTGCATGGTGTTGAATCCATTTATGCATTCAAAAATGCAATTTAAACAATAAAAAATGGTCATTTCACCCACTTCTAATTTCCATAAAAAAAAATTCAAAAAGTTTAATGTTTAGACAAGGCCTTTGATTTATATCATATGGACATAGCAAACATGAAACTAATTTTTTTAAAACATTATTCATTATTTTTAATTACACTTTTCTAATATAAGATGGAGATATTTTTCACTATATTATTGATTCACATTTCTTAAACAAAATTATATTTAATTATATATTTTTTAATTTTTTAAATCTGAAAAAAATTATAGTAATAAAATCTAGGTATTAATTTTAATTATAAATATTAAAAAAACTAAAACTATATATAAATTTGTAAATAGTTATATAAAAAATAATTTAAAAAAATATTTCATATTAAATTTAAAATATTAAAAGTTTAAGATGAATTATTATAATGTAAATAACTAAAAATATTAGAATAATTTTGAATGTTTAATTAGGTGATATTAGTTAATTTTCACAATTTGTTGCTTAAAAGTATAAAAGAACATATGTATTTTAATTAGGTTATACTTTGGACTGTTATCTCTAAGATTAATATGCCACATTTTTTATTCATTAATTTATATATTTTGAAAAATTCAATTTACATTATTTGTAAATAAATACTAACACTTAAATTTCACCTAAATTTATTTAATTTTACTCAACTTTTAAAAATATAGAATAATCCTATTACTTTTATTTTACTTTTAAATTATATACAAGTAATACATTATCATAAATTTCAAATATTTTATAATTATTTTTACTTTTAATTTTAAATTACATATAAATATTACATTAAAATATATCTAAATATAAACCAGGTTGTTGATAATATGATTGATCTTTTATAACTACTATTATATCATAATTTATAAGTGTTAAAGACTACTATCATATCATAATTGTATAACTACTATTATATCATAATTTATAAGTGTTAAAGACTACTATCATATCATAATTGTTAAAAGACATTTGTATTCAATTTATATTTTTTTAATAATTTATATTTTGTTTAAAAATAATAATTATATGCTTTCATCATCTCACTTGTCTTTAATTTTTTAATAAGTTACTTAAAATATGAAATGAATTATTTTTGAAGTAATTTCGTATGAATATATTATTTGAAATGATTTGCACCCAAATAATCATCTCATTTGTCTTTAATGTTTTAATAAGTTACTTAAAATATGAAATGAATTATTTTTAATATAATTTCGTATGAATGTATTATTTGAAATGATTTACACCCAAATAATATGAAATGAATTGTTTTTAATGTAATTTCGTAATAATATATCATTTGAAATGATTTACACCCAAATAATATAGGAGTTACAATGTAAATATTATAACTACTTAGCATAATATAATTATATTCTAAATATTGTAATTTTAAAATATAAAAAAAAATATGTCAAATAAAGTTAGAATAAATTATTTTAAAATTTTGAAAAAAAGCATAATATAATTATATTCTAAATATTGTAATTTTAAAATATAAAAAAAATAAAGTTAGAATAAATTATTTTGAAATTTTGAAAAAAACATAATATAATTATATTCTAAATATTGTAATTTTAAAATATAAAAAAAATATGTCAAATAAAGTTAGAATAAATTATTTTAAAATTTTGAAAAAAAATTACAGAATAAAAAATGTGTAAAGATTAAAATAAAATTTAAAAGTTTTATAACTAATAAAAAGATAAAATATCTCATTTTTGCCAATTAAGTATTATTTTTTTTATAAATATATAATAATTTTGTTTTAAATATTGTAATTTTAAAACATAAAAAAATATGTTAATAATAATAATAATCTATTTTTAAAGTTATTGATGGTCCAAGAAATAGTAGCAATGATTTATTGTACCTTCGGTTTCCTACTTTACTTGTCAACTCGATGTTCGTACAAATTTAAGAGGTGCAATGCACTCTCTGTGCAGTATGCAATTGTCGGTAGCAAAGGTTTGAGACTGATCAAAGGCTGAAAATGTTGTGCGGAAAATTAAATGACAGAAAGCAGCTCTGAACTAATTGCTTAAAGAAAACACTAATCTGAAAGTGTCACTAATGTAGATTGCATGAAAAGGAATAATTATAATTGCATTAAAGAATATTGAATCAAGAAGATTAAACTGAAGCAAAAAGATGAACTTATTCTAACTGTATTAAAGAATATTGAATCAAGAAAATTAAACAAAAGCAAAAAGATGAATTCAATCTAATCTATGGCAGAAAATTGTAACAAAAGTAAAGCTACATGAATGCATGAATAAAACAAGCTAATGATTTAACCCTTTGATCAATAACAATCCAAATGTATTTTTCTTATTTATTTGTGTTTTTATGAAAAAGAAGATTAAACTAAATCAAGATCTGAAGTTGAAACAAGCCTACAGGAGATTTCTACAGGAGTGTGCAGTTCTACAGGAACTGTATAGTTTCTACAGGAGACTCCTACAGGAAGCAAAATTGAGTCTAAAAAGGCAGTGCAAATATTTAAAAGCATAAACAAAGCTAGACTATAAATAAATGAAGTGACTCTAAGGTTCTTAGCCTTGGGAGGCAGCTAAGAGTGCTCCAAAAGGTTATTGAACATTTCTACAAGATGTTGTTGCAACTGGACAGGTAGTCATAACCTTAACAAAAACTGAAATTGATCATGCAAAACTATTTCAAAATTTAAGAGAGAATGAAATATCATCTAGGCACTAACTAGTATGCATGAAAACTACAGAAACAGTAGCAGGGTCCTTTAGCCCTCTTGGATGGGCCATACCCAAGAAGCACAAGGAGCCTAAAAGAAACCTTAATAGATTGAAAGAAAATCCATCTTTATTTCATAAATATCAGTAATACAACAGGAGCAAGAAAAGCTATGAGTTCCCCGGGATGGGGTGACACATGGCGCACACTTGTCAACAATTGTGGAGGATATGAGGGTAGTTAAGGCCCTTCCATGCCACCCTCCTCCCCTATCCATTCGTTATTCCTGGCATTCATTTCGCCAAGGCTCAATGCGTTGGGCCTTAATGGAGACTCGGGTTCGGCTCCTTGGCTCTAGTACAATACAACAAATGTCCATTAATCCAGCACTCATGGCTACCAGAGCCATCAACTCCTTCGTCCTCCTGCTCATTTTGTCCCGCGAGGAGTATTATTTTTGGCATTTGGCCTCAGTTCACCATCTCATTATGTTTTCTTTGATCCGCGCCTTGGCATTTCGTCCTACGTCTCTCGCTCGCACCTCTGGACACCCCACTGACGATTTCATTTCCCCTACTCTCTTCCTAGACATGACTCACGAGAGAGGTAAGTCCCTACGCGGGCCAGCCTATTACAGCCAGTTCAGCAGGCACAAATGCCTGGGACCAGCCTCTCTTGCTCTCATCCCAAGCGGCAGTTCGTACCACTCACCCTCCTCTGATCAAAATTGGTATGAGGCGGCTCAACTGGAGCCTCGTTCATCAAACACAAAGGGTCTCCACGGAGGTTGTTCGGTGGAAGAGGAGATTCCACCCAACTAGGAGGAAATTCTGCCAAATTCGTTGAATACCACCTCGGAACAACGATCGGCCATAGGAACTATCACCCCTTTAATGTTTCTAGAGCCAGCCGAGATAGGTTGCATGGTTAAAGAGGAAGTCCCTCTTCAGAAGGATAACCCTGGTAATAATTATGCTGTTACTAAGGATGAGGACCCTGGTAAGAATTTTGTCGTTGCTAAGGATGAGTACCCTGGAATAAACTGGGACAAATTCTAGAATGAAGACGACGCAGAAGAGCATGCTCACCCGGATCCTACCTCTTGCAAGTTCACGGAAGACGACCTGGCATTGATCTTTGAGATGCGCAAGGATTTGGAAGAGCAGCTTCATAACCAACACACTCTCAGCAAGCGCTTGGACATCCTGTACAACTCCCCGTCAAGCGAGCCTGTGAAAAATCGATGTTCGACTTGTTGCCAGCCATTTGCCTTCAAAGTTCGCCAGGATAGATGCCCAGCTTCGCCTCATGACTAGTCCATTTACTGTTTCTTTCTTTGGCCTTAGTGTTAAGTCTTTGGTGCATTTCAAACTCTGGTGTTGGTTCATTAGTTGGTTGGGGCACTCATTCTACCACATGTTCTAGTTTCCACGCTTGTGGAAGAACAGGTGGCAAGTCCCCATGTTTTCAACAGATGTCCTATTTTGGTCTTTGAACAATATTTCCCATGCGTTATGGTTTCCACTACTGTGGCAGAATAAGTGGCAATCTCTAGTGTATACTCAGACAAGTGTAATTTTTGCTAGCTCAAGGTAATACAATACTTTTTATTTACCAAAAAAAAAAAAAAATCTATGAGTTCTCAATACAAGTGTTCACAAAATCTCCATATAATACTTCTTCAAAATTCTGTATATCTCTCTTCTAGACTAGAGGCCTAAATATAGCTAGAGAGTTCGACCTCTCTTCCTAAATCAAGGAGAAAAATGAGTAAATGAGGGATCTCATCCCTTTACATCTATATATTCGAACAGTTGTTGATTAGAAGTGGTCATAAATGCACAAGGATCTCTCTTGGAGGTAGGTATGGATAATTTCCCCCAATCTTTGGTTGGCAACTCATTCAAGGAGACAAAATCCTTTGATTCTAGAGTGTTGGCGCCCTTGACTCTTGTAATTCGACCTAGTTGGTGGAATACATGTATTTTGACAAAAACATTAGTGCAAAAAGGTATATTATACACAAAAATCCACCTTAATCATACATTCATTAAGCAACATACAAAATACCCATGACTGACTATTAAATATGGTCAAAAGAAAACATTAAGTCATTTTAAGGTGGAAAAATGTGCCAATGAGCCTTTAGAATGGACAATCATGAGGCTCATCATCACCCCCCAGTTGAACTTTTGCACACCCTTTGTGCAACCAAAAAAATTGCCTTTATGTTCTTACTATTGTTGTTGCTATTGTGTACCATGTTTCTCATCACCCTCTTGTTGCTCAATGCCTTGTTGTTGCTCAACAAAATATTGTTGTTCACCACCCTGCTACTGCCTACTAAATTCTTGTCTCATATCCCAAGCCACATATCTGGTGATAGCTTGTTGATCATGGTATCCTTTATCCTTCACAATGTTGGCCCATTCTTCTTCTTCCTTTTCTGAATTGAGATTATCCATAGGTGGTATAGGGAGAAGAAGTGGAGGGCTCATCCTTAGCCCAATCCATTTAGTCTTCATTTTCCTCAAATTTTCTTTGTACCATGGTGTTCTTAGGAGGGCAAGTTGCAAGGTATTGGGGGAGTGAGGTTCCCTGATCTACAAATCATGAGGCAAAGAGTGCCACCTCTTGTGGCAGGCCTTTGTTCCTTCCTCTCCTAATAACCTGAGTGAATCGTCAAGATGGGCTATTACTTTGCTTTGTTTGTTTTTCCATACTGGAGTCACACCCTTATCCAAAGAGAGACAATGATAATTGTTTATGACATCTTTAGGCCTGGCAACCTCAGCTCTAATCCATAAGGGTGTTTGTTTCTCTTCTTCCTTATACTTTTTGAATTCTTTTGCCCTCATTTCCTCATGCCTTTGTCGTGATGCAAAATCCACCAATTAGACATCCCCCACATATGGATTAGGATTTCAATTGTAGGGGTGTGGAAATTTGAGGTTATGCATGTAGAATTCACAATTCTTATCTCTTTCCTCCATATTACAGCCTTGATATGCATCTAGGAAATCTTTGGGGGTCTCAAGGTTGAATTTTACAAACTTAGCTAAGTGTGTAATCTGATTTTTTTGCCATTGTTCTTTTAGGAACAATGTGTATGTTATATATGGTGGTATGCATTCCAACATATATTCAGATACTTTAGCTATTGTGTTGGTTGTTTCTTCTATAACTTCCACCTGTTTACTCTTCTCATGCAGATCTCTTCTTGCCTTACTCAATTGTTGTTCAAGCTTTTGGTTCTCTACTTTCAACTTCTGGTTGTATTCTACTTTCTTCATAGTCATAATTTGGAACTCTTCTTGCATAAATTGGAGTTGTTGCTCCAACTCTTGAGCAACCTCCTCTTTCGACTTTCCTTTATTATCTTCTGCCACCCTTTTCCACTTGATGGCATCAACCTTGGCTTCCTCTAATTCTAATAAGGTTGCATAAAGAATTTTTTCCACAGGGGTTTTTGTTTTGGAGGTTCCTTCCATTGGTCTTTCTTCTTTCACTACTATTTCCTCTTGAGGCTCTTTCCCCTTTGCTTTTTTTTTTTTTCTAGGCTAAGAGAGTCCTTGACCTCTTCGACTTGGGATGTGATGGTGAGTGGAGTGGTTGACACTAGGATTTCCTTCTTTTGACTCTTGATTATGTTGGACCTCCTTCTTCTGGGATGTACCGATTCTGCACTAGTGATTTTCAAGGGGATGACTATGGGGGTTCCTAAAGCATTCAAGGCATCATCCACTACCTTATCTTTTTCATGCAACTTCTATTTTTTTCTTTTGATTTTGTTGTCTTGACTCTTTAGGCCTAGTGATTCTCTTGGGTTCTTATCCTTTTTTCTCTTCTTCCTCATTCATTGCTTCCTACACTTATTCAAATTATTGTATATCCATGTTTATGAAATCTACCCATATAATTATGCACCTCAAACTCCTAAGAGAATCTGAAACTATCATCTTCATGAGTCCATGATGCGCTAAGAATTCTTGTTTTCCTCTCTTTACTTTTAGGCTCATCTCTTTTATTGATTGAAGAAGGTAGTAAGGGATACTAAGGTTCTAGTGGGGTTCCTGATTTGGAAGGTGCCTCAGTCGGTGCAATAGTCTGAAATGGTAAGCATAAACTACATTCATCCTTCCCTCACATGTGATATATTTGATGATATGATAAGATACCTCTGGTCATGGGTGAGGAAGGATTTCCCTTTTGATGTCATTTTTATCCTCATTGGGTTTCTCATTTGGGAGGAAGAATGCCTTCTTAACATTTATGGCTTCTTGCCTCTCTTCTTTGTCCCAAAGGATGCCTAAGGGTAGACTAGACACTTTGATGATGGAGGCTTCAATGGTCCTAATTCTTATCCCCCTTATTGTGGTCACATACTACTATTCTTGTATATTCTGAAAATTATGAGCAAACTCCATGGATACCTTGTCATCAAACCCTTTGAGTCTTTCAAAGTAGCCCAACCAATCACATTTATGAAAAAATTCTACTATCATAGGGTTGTCATAAACCCTAGAAGTCTCTTTTGGTTCTCTCCTTTTGAATCCAACTCCCATGTTTGTTGTCAAGGATGATGAGTTGAGTTTATGAGAAAAGAGAAAGGTTGTTTATTGATTTCCTATAGAATGTTCAAGTTGAATTGTTCCTTAGAGAGGATGACAAATTGAGCTGGTTTTTTTTAGGAAAATATGGTGATAAAAATTCAGCAGGGGTTTTGTTTCGAATGACAAAGGAAAAATGAGGATTTTCTTGACAATGTTCAGGTTGGTGCGTTTCTCTGCAGATGTTCCTGTAGAAACAGAGCCTGTAGAAAAAGCATGTAGAAATGGATTTCTACATGAACTGTGTAAATTATAATTCTACAGGATGCGTTTTCAAGAAAAAACTTAGGTGTTGAAAGGATTTGACTAGAGGTCCGTTGAACATAGGCACCATGACAACAACTAGGGAGAAATTAACCAAGGAGATTTGGTTCGAATTTCATCACAGAGCTCTATAGGATCGTGACTGTGAGAAAAATGGGTTTCTACCGTATGTGATTTTCTTGTTGTTCAAGAATCATAAAACCTTCTAGCAAATGACCATAAGTAAAAAATACATAGAGATTGAAGTAAATATAGAAAATACTTGAGATTGAAGTTTTCTCCTTTGCCTAGGGTTTCACAACTACCTATAGAAATTCTTGCAGCGTCCTCGAATTCTTTGACTAATTGCTTTGCCTCCCTTCCTCCTCTTCGAGCTCACCTTCCTGCTTCCACACAGTTTGAACCACTCTTTCCTTCTTCTAATTCGAAATGGTGCTATGATTTTTCTAACTCCGAGTTATGTCCCCAAATTTTGGATTGGACTGTTGTCTTATCATAGCAGTCAACTTGATGTTTTCATAATTCCTTAATTCATGCTTTTAACTCAATGTATTGAACCTCCACTTAAACCATTTACTCCTCGTGCCAATTTGAATCTTGGCATGAATTATGCCACCCCTACTAACAAGACATGAACGTCCTCATTTTCATCACCTTATACACTTTATGAATGTTTGATCATAGGAAATAAGCATAGATATATATGTATGAGGCTTAATTAAATGTGGATAGGATCAATAGTTATGTTACATTTGTTAACCTTTGCATGCACATTAATTTTCTTTTTGCATGTGGTTGGAGGTGGTTTGTCTTCATGATGGTGCATGTATATTCTCTTGATGTCCTCCTCTAGATCAGATATGAAATGTATTGTGATATCGCGACCTCCAATTGTGCTACAAGATATAGAGCATCATGTAGATCTCTTTTGGGCATGTTGAATATTTTCTATAGGATAAAGAGTATCATGTAGAAGTTGATTTTTGTTATCTCGGGGATGTATCTGATGAAAAAAATGGTTGGAGACGGTCGTTTTATTTCTGATATTTATTATTGAATTGTTGATGTTGGTTTTGACTCTGATTGTCTTCCATTATTTTTATAAATAATCTTGTTAGGTTGATCCTGTAGAATAATATTGTAGATTGTTTTTATTGAAATAAAAGGATAGAATGAAGCATGTTGGATATGGAAAGTGGTATAGATGATGGAAATGAAAAACATGGATAATCATATGGAGATGATGGAAACTGTTAAGTATGAATGATGAAAATTATTGGTGGAAAATTGAGAATGCTCATTGTTGTTATTGAGTTTGTTTTTATTATTATTGTTGATTTTATTCATGTGCAGATGGTTGCATTAATGAAGTTCTTGGTACCTACGAAAACAAAATGTAAGTACAATTTTTTTTTTTCTTTTTTTTTTTCTTTTTTTTTCTATATTTGTTTTTCTCAAGGCAGAAGTACCATCACTATTTTTCACAATGCCTTGCCTCATCAAGCCTTTGCAATGTTTTCTTGATGAGGATATTGATTTATTCTTTAGATGTGAGACTACCTCCATTGGATGCCTTCACCCTTAGATCTTTCCTAGATGTATTTGGAAGGTTTTCATCCAGGATTTTTATTTTTTTTTATATTTTTTCACATTTATTTATTGGGATAGATTGAGAGCATTTTTCCTATCAATCACATCCATATTTTGTTTCATCATTGTTGTTGTGAATTCTTCTTTTTTCAAGGGCTTATTGTTAGTCTTAAGTCTGAATCCATTTACTAATAGGGATATTCCTTCTTCATCAATGGTTCTTATATGAACCGAACCATTATCATAACACTTTTGAATTATGTAGGGTCCTATCCATCTTCTTATCAACTTCCTTTTGAAGTCCTTAAACCTTGAGTCATATAACAGATCCCAATCCCCTTCTTTGAACTTTTTGTACTTAATATTCTTGTCATACCAGTCCTTTATGTGTTGTTGCACCACTTCAATGTTGAAGAGGGATTGCATCTTGTACTCGTCTAAGGCATTCAATTGGATCAATATTTCTCTTTGTGATGACTGCAAATTCATATCTAATTCAGTTGTTGTTCTCAATGTATGATATTCAAATTAAATAGGGAGCATGGCTCTCTTACCATAGACCAATTCAAAAGGAGTAATTCATGTGGTAGTTTTCCATGTAATGTTGTATCCTCATGCTGCTTCTATGAGCTTCTTAGACCAATATTTCTTGTTCATGCTCATTGTTTTGGTGAGGATGTTTTCCAGCTCTTCGTTTGTGACCTCGGATTACCCATTTGCTTGAAGTTGATAGGTTGTTGACTTTATGTGGCGGATTTTATGTTCCTTCATGATCTCTTCAATGAGTCATGATGTAAATTGAGGGCCTTGATTCGTGACTATCTCCCTTGGATAACCAAACCTTAAGAATATGCAATCTTGGAGGAATGCAACTAAATTTGACTCGGTGGCATCCTTCATGGCCCTTACTTCAGCCCATTTTGTTAGATAGTCTATGCATACCAATATGTGTTTCTTTTTCCCTGATGGAGGATCAATTGGGCCTATGAATTCCATGCCCCACTTGTCAAATGGTTCCAATGATACTTGGGGTTGTAAAGGAATCTCATTCATCCTTGTTGGTTTCCCCATTCTTTGATATCCATCATAATGTGAAGTGTATTGTTGAGCATCTCTATGTAGGGTTGGCCAATAATATCCATCTTGTAAGATCTTATAAGTTGTCCTCTTGGTTGCATAATGACCTCCACATGGTTCATCATGAAAAGCATGCAGGATATCATGAACCTAATCTTCTCTTATGCATCTCCTCAAAATATAGTATGGGAAAAGTTTGAATAAATAACCTATAACCCAAGTGTAGGTTGAACTTTTACGAACAATCTTACATCTCTCCCTGTAGGAGAAATGTTGAGGGAACTTACATGTTGTTAGATAATTTGCTATATCAACAAACCAGGGGGCTTGTGTTGATATGGAAAATAGGTGCTCATTTGGAAACCGATCATCTATCATGCCTTCTTCATTAGGGTTGGTCAACCTAGATAAAAAACATGCAACTACAGTTTGTTTGTCAGGCTTATCAAGAATTGTTAAATCAAACTGTTATACTAATAGAAACCATCTAATAATCCTACCATTAATGTCATGTTTATTCATCAAGTATCTAATGGAAGCATGATCTGTATGTACAAAAACTTTATACTCTGTAACATAATGTCTGAATTTATTGAGAGCATGGACAACTGCTAAAAGTTCTTTCTCTATAACAGTGTGGTTGATCTCTACACCATCCAACTTTTTACTTATGAAATAGATTGCATATGGTTTATTGTCTTCATTTTGTCCTAAGACTGCTCCTACAACCTTGTCGGGTGCATTAGTGTTAATGTGAAATGGAAGAGCCCAATTGGGACCTTGTAATACATGAGTGGTTAAGAGTTTTTATTTTATTGTCTCAAAATCTTGTTGGTAGTTCAGGGTCAAACAATAATCTACTTCTTTGGACATAAAGGTAAAGCGAGGAGAGGCTATCTTACTGAAATTCTTGATGAATTTCTATAGTATCATGCATGTCCAAGAAAGTTTCTTATATATTTTGGTTTCAAAGGGGTACAAAGTAAAGTGATTATTTTGATTTTATCTTTTTCTACTTCAATCCCTCTGGAGGACAGATGATGTCCTAAAACAGTCCCTTCATTCATCAACATATTACATTTTTCATTTTTAAAGGATAGGTTCATTTTTCTACATATTTGGAGAACCTTATCTAGATTGTCCAAGGCTTCATCAAATGAATTGCCATAAGGGGTAAATTCATCCATATAGATTTCAATTTTATCATGGATGAGTTTTGAAAAGATGTTGAGAATTTTTCTTTGAAAAGTGATTGGGGCATTACACAAACCAAAAGGTAAGACTTTGTATGCAAATGTACCCCAGGGGAAAGTAAAGGTGGTCTTTTCCTGATCCTCGGGACTGATATGAATATGGTTGTATCCACTAAAACCATCCATAAAGGAAAAAAAAATATTCACGAATAAGACATCCAAAACTTGGTCAATAAAAGGTAGGAGGAAATGGTTCTTTCTAGTAGCCTTGTTCAACTCCCAATAATCCACACATATCCTCCACTTCCCATTCTTCTTTGGGACAATAACTAGAGTAGAGACCCATTAACTATCTGAAATAGGATATATGAATCTGGCATCAAGCAATTTTTGAAGTTATCGTTTAACTATGTCTTACATTACAGAGTTCATCCTACTTTGGGGTTGCCTAACAGGTTTGCAGTACTCCTTGATGTAAATATAGTGAGTACAAATATAAGGATGGATGCCTTTCATGTCTTTATAATCCCATGCAAAAGCTTCAATGCTTCCTTTCATCACATCTAATAGCTTTTGTTCCTATTGACCAGTGAATTTATTGTTGATTTTGAGTGTTTTTGTAGGGATGATCTCTATGGTTTTGAAAGTTGGATCTATTGGAATACTAAGAGGGGGGTGAATCAGTATTACATGATTATTTTTAACCACAAATTTATCTTTAACTAGATTTTTTATTTACCAGTACTCAATAATGAACAATTAAATAATGCAATACACAATACATAGAGATTTATCGTGGAAACCCAAATGGGAGAAAACCACAAAACTTTATTTATAAAATTTGTAAGCACCAACTTACAGTAGACACCAAACTGCAATATTCTTTGCAGGAACCAACCTGGAGGGTACACCAATCCTCTTGTTGAGCACCAACTCAGCCAATGGGCACCAACCCACAGAATAATTATTCACATGCACCAACCTGTAGGAGACACCAATCCCCTTCCTTTCTCCACCCTGCCACCCTGAACAATTTGTAACTCGTAGTTTTATTTAGATTACCTCTCCAACATGCTTCATCCTTTGTATCGTCAAACCTCATATCTTCATCACCTCCATGCTTTTTTTGTGAACCTCAGAGCCTCACGTCTTCACTCTTCACTCGTCATCCACACTCTAGCTCGATAAAAGGATCATTATTTATAGAGATCGTGTACTTAACCATTTGTGCACATGTGAATTCATGTTCATCAAGTCGGCTTCAAGTCCCTTTGCCTCTTCCTAAAAATCGGTCCCTAATACTTTTCATTTCACACGATTTTCTCACAGACCACACAACACAATTTTGACGCTCAACAGTCGTCGGATCTCATCCTGGATTCAATCTTGTTTGTTGATTTATAATCATGTTCAATGGGGTACCAATACACGTTACAACATTTAAATGTGCATCATTCATCTGATATGTCCTTTGTTTCATCACAATCATCAATTTATTCTTTCATATCGGGACCACCGGGGCGTCGAAACACTCAACACCATCTTGATGCATAGAAGTTGCTCAATCATCTCTTTATTAGATTATAAATTTCATATCTAACATCCATAACATCTAAAATTACAGGATATCAGACCCTTTGGACATCATCATTCAGCCACCATTAGATCTAGATCATATTTGATCTTGTCCGTCAATCTACGATCCGTCTATCGGGACCATCAAGATATCAAGCACTAACTACTTTCTCAATCATCAAATCGTTGATCAATGATTTTCATCTTATCTCGTTCACACACAGACCAATAGTCCATATTGTTCCTCGTATCACCTTTGTTGGAGTCCCAATGCATCCTCACACTCAATCACTCTGATGGACTCATTTCGACAACCAATAGGATGTCGTTGTTATCACTCTGTAATTTGCCCAAGGCTATGGAGGAAGTCACAGAGGCAACATCAAAACCTCTTTGATTCAAGGATCTAGCCCTCCAAGACTCAGAGAGGGATCTCTCTGTATGATTTAACTTTGTTGAGATGAGATATTAGGCTAGTTATGAAATGCAATGTTTGGTTTTTGAATTGGTTGGTTGAAACAACAGAGGAGGGTCATTGGGAAATGGAGTCACAGAGACATATTTAATCAAAGCAGATTCTACAAGGAAACTTATAGGGCAATATAGGCACCCTAATTAGATTCTGGAGATTGTAGAGTGGTGTGAAGGAAAAGGTGAGAAGAGAGGATGGTAGCAGAGCAATGAAGAATTATGGCACTATCCTCTAGCAGAAAACATAGAGATTATCCAAAAGCCAGACACAGAGTGTACCTTTAAACAAATTATGCTCTTAATTTACCATTGAATAATCAGAAGAAAACAATATATAACAGGGAAAAACATATAACAAAAGGGCACTTCACCAAAAGATGTGCCACGAGAATCCTGTAAATGCATGTGTATTATTTCTGCCAAAAACTTTAATGTACACCAGCTCCAAAGCTATACAATGATACCATTCAACAGGTCCAACAAATATTACTCTATTACAAACATATATATAAATAACAAACACAATCCTTAGGCTCAGAAGATCGAATTCTATCCTCCTGGCCGAAAATAGCAAGTAAATCCCAAAAATATCTGAACTGAAAAATGGGGTCAACTCAGACATTTTTTTCTCCTCAACTATGACACCTATGTAAAAAATGAAGGAGGTTATTGTAGATGAGTTTTTTCTAGAGAAAAAACCTCTTTTATATTCTCCAATTTCATCTCCAGCTCGCCGAAATAGCTCCCACAAAATCAGGGTTTAAACAGGAAAAACAAAAAATTGAAAAAATGAGGCTGAAAGATGGCTTCGATTGTCCCAACTGGTGGCACCTGTGAAAAATATGGAAGAGGTTTTTGTTCTTCATCTCGTTCTGAACAAAAAAAACCCTCGGTTTTTTCAAGTTCGTTTCCATTTTCCCATAATCCACTTCGGAAGACACCTGGTCAAACTAGCGAAAACAAGCAGTTTTGAGTTTTTGGGAGGGTGGTTTTGGAGAGGTAAGCGGTTTGGTTGGACCCCCTGAGGTGGTAACTAGAATTGGGAGGGGGTCAGTTTTCACCAGGAGGTGACACTTGTCCCTCCCAATACCACCAACTAGGACCCCAAGGCGTTGATGGGACGTGAGGGGGTCCGAGTGAATGAGGGACGTGGATTTGTTTCTTTGGGGATGTGTGCATACTGCGTGGGTAGTCTTAGGATTTAATTTTTTATTTTTGTTTTAATTTGTTTGTTTTTGCTTCTTTTTTTTCGTTTTGTTTTTTGTTTTAATTGTTTTTTAGTTTATGTTATATTTGTATTTAATATATGTTTTTTATATTTTTTTGTTTTTTATTGTTTTTTATTTATATATATTTTATTGTTGTTTTCATGTAATTTAATGTGTGATTAATAAAGAACTAACCTAAGTATGAACAAACTAATTTGATTATTAATCATTAATTAATTATGTAATAATTAATTTATTATTAATAAGTTTAATCTATTTTAATTAATCTAAGTACATTAAATTGTAATTACTAACATAATTAACTTATTGTTTTTTATTTTAGCCTAAGCTTGTTTATTCATGTAGGGAGAAGTGGTGGGCGAGATGTGGCCAATGGGATAAAAGGACAAGGCGTAGAGGTGGATGAAGGATGCAGTAAGTGACGAAGGATTGGGCAGGGTGATGGAGGAGGAAAGGGGGTCAACCGAGCCCAGCAAGCCAGATGTCTTCATCACGGGGGAAACGCTAAATAAGCAGTTGAAGAATCATGTTACCTATGATTATAGGACCCCAACAATCGCCACAAATCATAGCCTCAATCTAGATTACTCTGAATGGATCACAGTCATTGATCGAGACGAACAGATAGATCTGTCTTAAATCAAAGAGAGATGGAATATGCTTCGATGCCCTCTTTTCGGCATGGTGAAATTTCCCCAACCTTCTGAACATCGAATGATAAGCTATGATGGTATCAAACAAGGAATATTCTTTGATACCCTTGCTTCAGAGTGTAAACAAAATGGTGAACTATTACACTCCAACCATATCGCTTCGATGGACGGTCCAGATCTCTTCGCTATGGATATGATATATCAATTGTTCATATTAATTCAGAGTTTCCTTCACTATCGTACTTCATGTCACCTTTGTATTTGGCTGAATTTCTTATGACACGTGGTCCAGTCACTGGGTTACACTTGTCTACTTTCGTGGCACTGTACAAATTATGACACATATATCTGATGTGGTGTTGGCATGGCACTAACGTATCCTCCACGTGGACTCCTTCTTGTGTATTGGATGACCATCGGCGCTCCTAATATTTCAACATGCAAATCAAGGCCAAGAATGAAATATTCTTTGGCACCCTTATTTCGTAGCGCAGATTACTCTGTCAACGTTCCTCCTCTGATAGGTATGACTCTGAAAGTATTTTACCGTAGTTTTGGGCTATGAATGAAGGAACACCTTTCTCGGCCTCGATCTATCTCCAATCGATTCAACGATCCTTTGTTCTCTTCTTTGAGGTTTCTTTCACGGTTTGAACTATAAAACACAATCCTAGATTTGATATTAATTTCTAGTCTCTTGTGATCAACGATCATGATCCTATCATGATCCTTGGACCTAGAATCACAGTATTCATGTCTTAATCAACAATCATGGTTAGTCTCCCCTTGCTTGTGACATCAATGATGTCCAGGGATTTCTTCATTTGACATCAATGACAAAAAAAATTCCAACAATCTCCCCCTTTGTCATTGATGGCAACTAAACTCTTCTGTTCTAAGCAACTATATATCTCATTATTTTTTTTCTCTCATCTAAGTTGATTTATTCCTGTAAGATCTCTCCTTTTCTCTGTATTCTCCCCCTTTGACATCAATGGCAAAGGGTTTCTTGCATTGTGGCCAACAATCTTCTTGTCTTTCTACTGCTCCCCATGAGCCTGTGCACTTTTCTCTTTTTGTAGATCCCCTTGAGTTGATGCTCTTCCTTACACTTACTCAAATGCATTTCTTTGCTCTGCAACTAGAAACCATATGCACTCTCCCCCTGAGCTTTTGATTTTTCTAAGCTCCTAATAGCTTTCAGCTGAAGCTTTATGTTACACATCAAAATCACTCATTGCAATGATGGCTAGTGTCGTTGTTACAAATATCGCAAGTGTCGCATATTGGTCGCAAGTGTCGCAAGTGTCATGAACATTATCTTGCCTGTTTTGTCTCTCTAACGACATCGTAAAAACACTTAAGACACCTCAAATACTAGTATTGAAGAAGAGAAATCAATTGACAAGGAGTACAAGCCTTTTGCCACTGAAAAATCCACTCAAAAGTAAAATTTGGAAGGGAGTGCTCCCCTACATACTCTCAGGGAGCACTGGTGCTTTGTACCCTCTTCTAGGGTAGCGTTCCAACACTCTGTGTCCCTTTTTGAAGGAGCGTTGGCCTTTTTTGGGCGAATTTTGGTTTGTTGGAGGAAATCATGGATGAATCCCCTCAATATCTGAAAGTGGTTGGATTTGAATCTGAGGTTGTGGCATGATCTTAGGGGAGATCCACAACTAAAGGAGAGGAATCCTCGACTTACCCCAAAGATATCTCAAGTGGTTAGGCCTCTCCAAGCCTATATAAGGAGGCATCTTCATGGTGAAAAGATAGATGGAGATTGAGAATTACACCAAACTTATGATTCCATAAGTGAGATGCCATTGGAGCATAATCAGTGTAGATTACTTGAGAAAAGGGGTTGGACAAGGAGAGTTGGAAGAGGTTGTTGCACCTCCATCAAAGGATTGTAAGCACCTTTTACTTGTTCTCATTAATAATCAATGCTTGGCCTATTTCTTTCAAATTTATGTTTGTTCCACATGAATTTGTCTTCAGCAGATAGATCTATATTTGAGCTAATCTCAATAGAATAAGAAGTTCTTTGTATCTTTGTTTGTTTTACATGACCTATCGAGGAGCTCAGGATTGGAGCTTAGCTTGGACTTTGCAAGGACAAATGTCGTTATCAAGGTACATATCATTCTTCTTCCTCTTCGTATATTAGCTTAATTAGATCTAAAAAGGATGTCAGTGTCCATGTTAAGAACTTTTCTGTCTTGGCCTTAGGAGTCTAGAGACCAAGAGGGAATCTGCTTGTCTGCAGAACAATTCACCTGTAACAGAAATTGGTGAGTCCGCTGGGGATGAGCTCTAATTTTTGTTTCCATTCCCATATCTTGTTTTGGTCCTTCACCCTTTCTTGTCCTTCTCCATATTGTCTCTAATTATTAGATATGTTGGATTGCCTCTTTGTTTCATCATGATCACCCTGATTTACTAAGTTTGTTTAGAAATTTGGTTTTCTGAGTTTTGAGAGCAGAGTGCTCCCCCTCTGTTGTTGTCAGAGCGCCAACGCTCCCCATTATCCTTACACAGAGTGTTGGAAGGCTATAGTGCCCATTACACAAGAGCGCTACCCCCTTTTTGTGAGAAATTCTCTAGATTTTTCATCTTCTGAAGTTGTTTCTTCATTTTGGCTTTGACTCAGGAGTTTCATCCTCTCAGTTCATCTTGGTATTGGCCTTCAACACCCTGTTTTATAGGAATTGATCTCTTATTGTTTGGGATTTTCACATTTTCTTTCCTTGCTTTGAAGTCACTCTTTGTCTTTATTGATTTAAAGGTGTCTTGTTTCTTTCTTCTCATTTATCTAGTTGAGTAGAAACCTTTGTGAGGAATTTCAAAGATCTGTGTACCATCCCATTTGATCTTTGAGGTTTTTGCCCAAACCTTTTTCAATCTTTTTGAGTTTTTTGGTTTCATTTTGTAAATTTTGTGATCTTTGTCTTACTTGTTAATTGTAACGAGAGTGTGTCTTTGTTTGTGAAAAACTCGCTTATGATTGTATGAAATTTTTTTTATCTTAAAATCTGAATGACATTAGAAGTTTTTGCATCAAAATTGATAATCATTCACACACAAAGCAGAAGGATATCTTTGTACGATTGTTTTTTAATATTAGAAAGGAATTTTTATGAGAATTTTGGCTTTACACTGAATTTGATTGAGAAACAAATTGATTGTGGACATTGCATCTTAGTGTTTGATAGTGAAAACAACTTTTTCTCCTTTCCTTAAATAGGCATTCATTGAAAGAAACGATTGCTTATCATATTTTATGCATTTTGGGGGAATTGAGTCTTAACACCATCAGTTTCACTTTCATACACCCTTTGAGTAAAGAACAACTGCAAAATGAAAGCTAATTTAAAATTATCTAGAATATTTTGTTTTTAGGATCTTCCACCAACATTAGACTAGGATTGGCACTTTGGATTAGGCAATGAGTACAACTATCCAAAGTATTCAAAACAAACATTAGCATCTTGTGGTAGGGAAAGAAAAATCCAATTGTCGTATAGGCTTTTTGGGATCCCCCTCTTACACAGGGGTTACGCACGAGGTCGCATTCGGGAGAATTACAGAGATTATCCCTCCGTGGTTCAACTGTTTGTAGTGGTCGGATCGTATATTGAGGGTTCTTCTTGAGGCTCAGCTGGTTTCATTTGGTCTCAATGCTCCATGAACTCCGAATCCGTTCAGGGTCCTCTGGAGTTCTACCGGTCCACTTGTCCTTAGTTCTCTCGAAGGATTTCGGACTTGTTATCCTGCTCATACATTTGGACCGGAATGTCGACTGTACCCGCCCAGGGGCTGACTACGAGTTGGTGTCCTTAGTTGCCATAATCTTTAGGTACTTACATGAGGTGACGGTGAAGGAAAGTCTCACTGTACCTGGAACAGACATTGATCAAACTCACTCGAGCTCCTTGGAGGGTAAATCCACAATTACTGTGTGGAAGCTTGCACCAAGGTGAAAGTTCGTTAAGCAAGTCACCATTGTAACTATTCCACTATATCCTAGCCCCTTCTTGACTTGATCACGTGACATTGGATTTCATCATCAACTAGTATGATCATCGAGAGAAGTTTTGTTTGCTTGGTTTGATTCCTAGATTTGATTAGTGTATGTTGTTTCTTTGTCGTTAGTTGGCCATAGATTTTTTCTGTTGAATTTTTGGTTCCGCCAACATCGACCCTCCACGTCGTTCGCGTAGGGTACATGGCCTTCCCCCAGAAAATATGGAAGAATTTACCCCTTTACCCCCTCATGATACGGAGGGATCTCCTCAACAGAGCGAGGTTCATGACATTATAACCTCACAAGATGAAGGTTATGCTTCCTTAGAAGATTTTCGTATTGTTTCGGATTCTATGGAGGCTTTCCGCATCCCTGCAGGATATGAGAGGCGTTTTCTCCAGCTGAATTCAGCCGAAGAACTTGTTGTTATTGATCCTTCTGACATTCTGACTGGGTCTCACATGGGACCTCAAGTCGGAGACCTCCTTTGGAATATTGAGATAGTTCGCAGCCCACACACAGTGTGAGAACTTTACGGATTAGGCATGGGTGTTGATGCACCTATTGTGTCTCAATTACCCGAACCATTTGTCACCTATACCGTACCTTTAGATCATTTTACTGGTACAATCGTTAGTTCCATCACACTGTCTATTGGTCTGAATATGCAGTATGTTGGTCCAAGTTCCACTGTTCATGTCCAGAAGGCCCAATCTACGATGGTCCCTCACGTCGCGACTATACCCACCGGTAACGTAGTGGTTAGCCAAGCTCCCATTGGTACGCCACTATCATCTAGGCCTACTCCGTCACTTCCCCCTGGGTACCGAGAAATAAATCCTTTCGTTGTCAACACTACCCAGGTCATGCCCGGAAGTACTATACATATCCAACAACTCGGAGGAATCGGTCTTGGTGGATATAATGCTTTGAGTGGCACCAGTCAATCATATATGTCTGGTTTCCAAATTCCTGGAACTCCATCCCATGCTAGGGGGAAACCTCCTCACGGAAGACAACCCCCGTTCGGAGGACAACCTTCTCACAGAGGGAAACCTCTGTTTGGAGGACAACCTCCATTTGGAGGGAAACCTCTGTTTGGCAGGCAACCCCCTCTCAGAGGGAAACCTTCGTTTGGGGGGAAACCTCATGCTGGGGGGCAACCCCAGATTGGAGCCCATCATCAACCTTCTGGACAGAATGTGTCTGCAACTCCTAACCCATGGAATGTTCCTTTTCTAGGAAACCCACTGTTCTCTGGGGGATATAATCCTCAAAGTATACAACACCCTCCTCTCTCTCAAGGAACTTATCTGTATCCTCCTTATGGAAAAAATGTTTACCCTCCATATGGGCAAACATCTAATCCAACGTATAATCCTCAGAACCCATCCGGTTATCCTCCTCTCGCAAATGTTTCTCAAACCCCCTCGAATCCCGTGTACTCTGGCCAGCAACAACCTTATGCAGGAGGACCCACTGGTTACAATTATCCATCTAACCCATTGTATGGTCCTATTGGTGTTCCTATGCCTCACCAGTATCACCCACAGGTTAATCGACAACTACCTTTCCTTGCTACTCTAGATCTCCCAAACTTGTCTCAGTTAACCAATGATCTTATATTGCATTACCCTTTCTGGCCAGTGATTCCAGCTAAACTCCCTTCTGATATTCCGAAGTTTGACGGTAAAGCTGGAGAAGACCCTAATAATCACGTAATGACTTTCCATTTATGGTGTTCATCGAACTCCTTAATGGATGACTCAATCCATTTACATATTTTCCAGCGAACGCTTACGGTCTCAGCAACCAAGTGGTATATCAAACTTCCACGCGGTTCTTTCTGAGATTTTAACTCTCTTGATGTGTCCTTTCTCACACACTTTCAACTACCCATTCGATATGAAACGGGTATCGAACTCTTGACATCCCTTCATCAGACAAACTCCATGCATATCTCTGATCATATTCATGAGTGGAGATGACGACGAAGGTTGATCAAAGAAGTCATTCCTGGCCATTTATTGGCAGAATGGTTCACTAAATCATTGTTACCCCCGATCGTTCATGATGTCGCCATGGGTGGTGTAGTCACAAAAGAAGAAGCCATTGCCAGGGAACAGTACTTAGATTTGGTTTACTCATAGTCTGGTACTCTGTATGAGTTAATCCCAAATGCTACCCAAGCCACTACCGATCCATCCAAACCTTCGTCTTCATCACATGTGGATGGCATTATTGGCTCCGTCAAAACACAATATTCGTCCCAATCGACTGGAATATCTAATTGATCTGCTCTGGCATCCACCTCCAGTTCGACCGCACCCTCCTCTACCTCCCCCCAAACTCAAATATCTGAGGTGAATGCAGTTCAATCTGCCCCTTCACAACAAACCGGAGGTAAGAAGAAAACAAAGAACAAAACCAAAAAGAACAATAATGAACAACCCAAAGCTCAAAACCCACACCCGCTAACGAAAATAAACCACAACGGAAGTCGAAATTCCTGTGTCTTATTTGTGGTGATGATCACTACACTCGAGACTATCCACATCGCGATGAAGTGGCCAAAATTTTCAAAGGGAATTCACAACCCGTCGTGCTTACTCAGCCTTTTCCTCAGCAACAATCTATGGTTGCTCAAACCCCCTCTCTAGGGGGCAATTCCAGCCACCCTTCTCATGATGAAGCCTCAAGAAGTGCCCATATATATCTCTTCAATGGGATTGATTTGACCACTTGCTCTATGCTTTATGACACTCCAGTTAAACCTGACAAAGGAAAAGTCACTAACGGTACTTTACCGGATTCATCACCATCCTTCGTTAGTCCTTTGTCAGTTAGTCCTCCGTCTGGACCACTTCAGATTGAGAAACCTTCGTTCGAATCTATCTTACACCCTCCTAAGAGCACTATCCGTAAATCTACCTTTAATCCTAGTTCACGTGCCGCCCAAAACTACAACATTGTTGAATATCTAGCACAAGCACCATGTGCTATGTCTGCGTTAGAAGTTCTACAACACTACCCCAGTCAACGTAGAACGATCTTGGATGCTATTGGCGCTTTTGATCCCGAGTCGTCCAACACTATCATGTTTAACCTGGATAATTTCTCGCCTTGACTCTCTCATCAACTTGCTTTCCAAGTTGATGTTGTTGTTCATAATCAACAAATCCACCGCACTATCTTGGATGAGGGAGCCTCTATTTGTGTCATGTTTGTAGCCTGCTAGAAAAGTTTGAAATCGCTCGCACTTAAAAAATCCCCAATGATGCTATGTGCATTCGACGGGCGAGGTTTTCATCCCCGTGGACTTTTGCAGTCTATGTCCGTCCAATTGGGTGGAAAATCTGTCTCTGTTGATTTCGAGGTGGTCGATGATCCCCTCAATTACAACTTATTACATGGAAGAATTTGTTTCTATGCTATGTCTGTCGTTGCTTCGTCAGTATTTTAATGTGTGCAATTTCCTTATGAAGGCAAAATTGTCACCATCGATCAGTTAGATTTTTGTACACCTG
>SNQJ01S0009161.1:173510-207938 GCA_010110895.2 Picea sitchensis | reverse complement strand
TGTCTTTCATTGCATTTCAGATCTGCACATATGTAAATGGCTGTATAATTCCTCTTATTTCTTCATTTTTCACTAAGTTTCCCAATGGTTAATTAATTCATGCAAATTAAAACTCAACCATAAGTCATTCGAAAAATCCTGACAGATCAAATATGCTTTGATACCCTCTTTCCGACATGGTGAAATTTCCCCAACCTTCTCAATGCCGAATGATAAGCTCCGACGGTAAAGAAAAAAGGAATATTCTTCAATACCCTTTCTTCATATTGTAAACAAAATGGTGAACTATTACACTTTGACCATCTCAATCCAATGGACAATCCAAATCTCTTTGTTATGGCTCTGATAGATCAATGGTTCATATTAATTCATAATTTCCTTCATCGTCAGACTTCCTGTCACCTTTGTACGTGGTCAAATATGCTTATGACACATGGTCCAGTCACCAGGTTACACTTGTCTGTTTTCATGGAATTGTCCTGGTATTTACATGGCACTGTACAAAGTACGACACGTGTATCTGATGTGGTGTTGACATGGAACTGTACAAAGTTTGACACGTGTATCTGATGTGGTGTTGACATGGCACTGACGTGTCCTCCACATGGACTCCTTCCTATGTATTGGATGACCATCTCTCCTAATATTTTGGCACACAATTCAAGGCCATGAATGGAATATTCTTTGATACCCTTATTTCAGAGCGCGGATTACTCTGTCAACATTCATCCTCCGATAGTTATGACTCTGAAAGTATTTTACCATTTTTTTGGGCTCTGAATGAGGGAACACCTTGGTTGTCGATCTGGATAGATCTCTATCTGGGATCTAATATCATTTGTTCATTCTTAGCACATGAATGGAGGTCTTGGCATATAATCGACGGTCACAATTGACTATTTATCTTGATACAACGGTCACGGTTTCTCCTTGCCTACAAGGTTCGATCCTCGTTCTTCGACCTGCATATGAACAAAATTCAACTCTATTATTCATTGATTTTAATCTAATCCATCTCGCCATTGGCTATCGATTTCTTCTCGACCTCGATCTATCTCCAATCGATTCAATGATCCTTTATTCTCTTCATTGAGGTTTCTTTCATGGTTTTAACTCTGAAACATAATCCATGATTCGATCTTAATCGTAGGTCTCTTGTAGTCAACGATCATGATCCTTTCACGATCCTTGGACCTGGCATCACAGTATTCCTGTCTTCATCAACGATCATGGTTAGTCTCCCCCTTCTTGTGACATCAATGACATCTAGGGATTTCTTCATTTGACATCAATGACAACACAATTTCCAACAGGATCTTCTATCTCAATAGTAAACAAATATGTCCATAATTCTATGTCATTTTCTGCAAAAATTTCAAATTTGTTATTATCATTTATCCCTTCTATTTTCACATCGTTTGGATATTGTTTTTGCAGAAAATGTTCAAGGAAAGTATCCTCATCAATTGTACTATCAGCCAAGGAAGCTTGAAATGTGTAGATGGGGTAGGAAGTTGTTTGTGTCAACTCATCTTCCTTTTCCACCCACATAGGAAGATTTTATGTTATCAAAGGTTGGGCAAGAGGATAAAGAATTATTTTCTTTTCGGAAAGGCCATCAGTGATGGTCATATTTCCTTCTCTACAACCAAGGTATGCATATGTTGTGGCCAGCCAAGGCCTTCCAAAAATGAGAGGATATCCATTTGATTGAGACTTGGGTTGAAGGACTAGTAATTCAATAGACCCAAGAATGAATAGAGATAATGATATCTTCCAACATACCTTCAGGTTTGACTGTATATATGTCTGCTAGCTGCAGGACAGTTGGAGTATCTCTCGTAAATCTTTGAGGGTTGAGTCTCAACATAGTATCCTTAGTCATAACATTGATTGCAGCTCCTAGATCAATAATATTATTTTGTATCGGGGTGTTGTTAATATGCACATTTACGAAGGGACTCCCTAGATCCAAGTACTTAGGTACAATCAACTTCCCAAGCATAAGGTCAGCTAATTGTCCTATGACATTTATGGTAGGAGCATCTTTCCTTTTTCTCCCTGGCCTTCTAATGCATTCTTCCTTGATATACTTGTTGAAAATGTGCACATCCTTAAGAGTTTGTAAGAGAGATATCTTTATGCACAAATTCTTAAGCTCTCCTAAAATTTATTTTTCCTCAAATGCCTGAGTTTTATTTTCCTCTAATCTTTCAGGGTAAGGAGGGGTTTGTGGTTGAGGTAAGGTAATATATTCTTTCTTATATTCTTAATTTTCTATGAGCTTAGGTTGTTGTTGCAAAAAAATTATTGATCCAAGATTTATCTCTTGTAATTCACAGAATAAGTCTGATAAGTTTTATCATTATTGTATACAGGTTGGACTTGCTTATTGTTTGGATTTGGAGCAGGTTGAGCAGGTAGCGTAGGTTTCATAAGAGGAACATTGTTTTGAGTAGTGTTGTTTTGGGGAGGAGGAGGAGGCAGTAATGCAGGTTGTTGGAAATTTTGTGGCCTCCATACTTATGATGGTTGACTCCACTACTTTAGTGGCATGCTAGGAAAAGATGGTATGGAGGAGGAATTGAAGGTCCTTGGTATTTCCAAGGGTTTATATTTGTCCAAGGTGATGGGTTATACCATGGCTGAGGAGACATTTGAGAATTATATGCACTAAAATTTTGAGTCGGCTTGAAGTTCAAACCTATTTGAAATGGTCTTGGTGCTTCAGGCCTTCTTTGATTAATGAATTATAATGATTTCACATTCTCCTTTTCTCCTTGAAATGTAGCTTTCAGTTCTGGAAAAGAAGGACATTTGTTAGTTGGATAATTTTCTTCACAGATGCCACAAACATCTGTAAGGTATAAATCACACTCATTTCTAAGATGCTTTTTAGTGCATTTGGGACACTAGACAACCAATTCCTTATTTTATTCCTCATATTTATTTTTTATATGAAAGGTATCCATTTGCATGGCTAAAGAGTGTAAAATATCAGCCTTCATGTCCTCTATTAATCCTCCTAATTCATTATTTATATGAGTTGTAGGGTTAGAAGATTGAGATACCAAACCTCTACTACTTCTACCTTTCTTTTTGGAGGACCTTGAGTGGTTTTTGAATATTCTTTTGATATCATCATAGTTCAACTAACAGATATCTCCATTGGATAGGAGATTCAATGTTTCCATTATATATTCTCTTACTCCTCTCAGTAAGACAAGCTTGAGTGAGTCTTCGTCCAGAGTGCAATTTTGAGCTCTCTTGTATCTTAGTTGAAATCTCTCTTCAAATTCTTCTAGATATTCACCAGGTCCTTGTGTCATTTTGAAAATTTCATCCCTTGTATCTCTTGCTCTACAATAGTCTATATATTTTTCACTGAAGGTATTTTTCATTTGATCCCAAGTGGTGATATTATTTCCTTCCAAGCCCATAAACCATCTTAGATATGAATCCTTCAAGGTAGAAGGAAAAAGTTTGAGCTTATGTTCATCAGTGGTATAATCATATGTCATGCATATAAATAAAAAATCAAACAAGAAAGTATTAGGATCTTCATAGACAAGCCCATGAAAATGAGGTAAGGCAGAAGGATTAATATTTTTCATCTTGGCTTCTCCATTAGATTCTCAAATAGGGAACTCAAATATTTCTTCTTCACTGGCCATGACACAAGGTGAGGACTAACTCTCTTCTGAAAGATTTTCAAATTCTCTATCTTCCTTTCTAAGAAACTTTCTATTGTTTCAGGACCAATCTTTGGATTGCTTGAACTTGTTTTTGTGGTGGGGTTTTTTGGTAAAAAAAATCCCTTTCCTATATATAGGTCTATTTATTCATGAAATCAAAATAAAGTGAAAAACGTTTTTGCCTGATATTTAATGCAAAAAGAGAGTGTGACAAGGAACTTATCAAAACTCACACGAAGTGAAAGCACTTGGGTTGTTACACTACATAAATTCTAGAGTGAAGTTGGCCTTGTGACTAACGTATCCTTTTTACTTCTCCAAGTCACACAAAAGAAAACAAAAATAAAATAACATGCACACTTCAGCACCTCCCTGGCAATGGCACCAAAAAGTGATGGTCCCAGGAATAACATCAATGATTTATTGTACCCTTGGTTTCTTACTTTTTCTGTCAACCCAAAGTTCGCACAAACTTAAGAGGTGTTATGCACTATATGTGTAGTATGTAATTGTCGGTAGTGAAGGTTTGAGACTGATCAAAGGTTGAAAATGTGCAGGAAATTAAATGATAGAAAGCAGCTTTGAACTAGTTGCTTGAAGAAAACACCAATCTGAAAGTGCAGCTACCTAGATTGCATGAAAAGGACTGATTCTAACTGCATTAAAAAATATTGAATCAAGAAGATTAAATTGAAGCAAAAATATGACTTTATTCTAACTATATTAAAGAATATTGAATCAAGAATATTAAGCAGAAGAAAAAAGATGAATTTAATCTAATCTATGACAAAAAAATTGTAATAGAAGTAAAGCTACACTAATGCATGAATAAAGAAAGCTAATGGTTTAACCCTTTGATCAATAACAATCCAAATGTATTTGTATTTTTTATTTTTGTTTTTATGAAAAATAATATTAAACTAAATCAAGATCTGAAGTTGAAACAAGCCTACAGGAGATTTCTACAAGAACTATGCAGTTCAATAGGAACTGTGATGTTCTATAGAAACTGTACAGTTTCTACGGGAGGCTCCTACAAGAAGCAAAAATGAATCTAAAAAGGCAGTGAAAGTATTTAAAATCTTGAACAAAGCTATACTATAAATAAATGAAGTGACTCTAAGGTTCTTAGCCTTGGGAGGCACCTAAGAGTGCTCCAAAAGGTTATAGAACATTTCTACAAGATGTTGCTACAATTGGCCAGTTAATCATAACCTTAACAAAAACTAAAATTGATCATGCAAAACTATATCAAACATTAACTGATATGCATAAAAACTATAGAAACAGTAGCAGGGTCCTTGAGCCCTCTTGGATGGGCCCCACCCAAGAAGCACAAGGACCCTAAAAGAAACCTTAATAGACTGAAAGAAAAACCATCTTTATTTCATAAATATCAGTAATACATCGGGACCAATAAAATCTCTGAGTTCTCAATACAAGTCTTCACAAATCTCCACATAATACTTCTCCAAAATTCTCTATATCTCTCTCATAGACTAGAGGCCTATATATAGCTAGAGAGTTTGACCTCCCTTCCTAAATCAAGGAGAGAAATGAGTAAATCAAGGATCTCATCCCTTTACATTTGTATATTTGAACTGTTGTTGATCAGAAGTGGTCATAAATACACAAGGAGCATTCTTGGAGGTAGGTATGGACAATTCCCCTGATATTTAGCTAGTATCTCATTCGAGGAGACAAATCCCTTGATTCTAGAGTGTTGGCACCCTTGACTCATGCAGTTCAACCTGGTTGGTGGAATACATGTCTTTTGACAAAAACATTAGTGTGAAAAGGTATATTATACACAAAAATCCACCTTAATCATACATTCATTAAGCAACATACAAAATACCCATGTTTGGCTATCAAATATGGTCAAAAGCAAACATTAAGTCATTTTTAAGGTGGAAAAATGTGCCAAATATGAGCCTTTAGAATGGAAAATAATGAGGCTTATCAGTCATGGCCAAGCCAGACACCAAATTAGTGTCTGGGACCCCCTTGTTTGTGGGACAAGGGATCTCCTTCGTGTAGCGATTTTTACTGCTAAAGTCTACGATTTTTACAGCTAAATTCTATGGAGGTATACATACCCTACCCCCCAATGGATTTGAACCTGTGACCTCCAAGGACGAAGCACATGTTCTTAACCATTTTTTTTTGTTTTCTAGTTTGTCAGTGACCTGCGGGACTAGCATGTGGCTAAGAAACTACGACTCAGGGGAATCTAAGCCGTCAAAATCACCCAGGGATCACACCTGGCCTGAGCCACACCAACCCTTAACATGGCTGGATTTTTTGTCCCCGCGGGTTTCAAACCTGTGACTTTAACATCATGGAGTGCCTTAACATCACACGTTGTCACCGATTTTCCTACACCTTGGAGACCACATGTTCTTAAACATTACGCCCACTCAGATCATATAATAATAATCTAATTTCAAGGTCATGGCCAAGCCAGAAACCAAATTGGTGTATGAGACCCCATGTTTGTGGGACAAGGGACCCCCTCTGCCCAACAATTTGATTGGTAATGTCTACTAAGGTATACATACCCTACCCCCCTCTAGGTTTGAACTTGTAACCTCTTAGGAGGAAACATGTGTTCTTAACCATTAGGCCCACTCAAGTTGTGAATTGGAATAAATTATTTTAGAAACTTAAAAATTTACAAAATAAAAAATTATGTAAAGATTAAAATAAATTTTAAAATCTTTATAAATAATAAAAAGGTAAAATATCTTATCTTTGGACAACTATTATTTTTTGATAAATATATAATAATTTTATTTGTAATAAGTTTTTATTATAGCAAGTATTTAAATGTAAAGTATAACAAATGATTTTGTAAAGATTAAATAAATCGTTTTTAGAAAGTTGAAAAAAATTACAAGAAAATGAAAAACTATGAATCTATAGAAATTAAAATAAAATTATAATAATTATAAATAATAAAAAGGTAAAATATTTTGTCTTTATAAATTAAATATTTAAGCATAGAGGGGATTTTGTAGTGCAACATATTAGATATCATCTTTGGGATTAACTGCATAGAAGAAGTCATTAATCTATGACCTATATACATGAGTAGCAGTCTCAACTGGCCAACAATTCTTGGTTGCTTTATCCACGCTTGCGCATGTCCTTCTTAACATTTGGGGGTTGAAGACCCATGGTTCATTCAAAGTTGACCAACAAAAACCTCAAGGCATTGGCATATCAATCATCATCCAAATATTTTAGAAGGTCTCACCCGAGACGCCATGAGAATCACAGAGACTGTATGGTCTTGTGTCAATGATGAAGGATTAATTACACAAGAATCCATTCAGGACAGAATTCATACATTCCATTGCATTATGCTTAAAAAATAACAACATGTAACATCAGCACATACATTCATTTGACATGTGAAAAGCACATCGTATAATAGGAATAGTTGTAGCTTTTATTATAGTCATACAACCAGTCACAGACATACATTAAGCGACTCATCAATTGACAGCAACAATGCCATGTGCTCTTATCCATTCTCCCAACATTACATTACATAGAGCCATGCAATTTCTCTCATACTATGTATATATTACAAACCCAGACTCACAACCAGATACATTACAAAACATACCCAGACTCTTCTCAGCTCGTAAGCAACCAACTAGTTGACAGACTAGCGAACTGAGTAACTCTTTTTTTTTCATTGTTGATCCCTTTTATCTTCTTCTCTACTCTGGCACTTTCATTTCTACCACACTCACTCCTCTAAATTTCAGTCCAACATGCTTCTGTCACCCGCATGTACTCCACGTAGCCTCTTTGGAGTTGTGGAAGTCTTAACTACCTTCCCATCTCATCTCCTTATTGATCCCATGATATCTCATGTTTCTTGAAGTAATAATCCAGAATAATTTCCTGAAGATTATTTTCTTGATTCCAGCATGCATGTAGTGTTTTCTTAATTTCTGGTGTGCATCACAAAAAAACAAACTAGCACACATTGGAAAAACTTGAAATGGTGTGCATTAGCAAAACCCAAACTGGCATGTGTGCATCATGTCACCCACTATGTAGTTGTTGGAGTGTGTGCAAAAATTGAATATGCGCACACGACATTGTTTTTGCATGAGCGCGATCCTTAGCCAAAACTTTGGGTGCCGACAGGCCCCCACCACTATTATTTGGATTACCCTCGAGCCAATTGCATCATGGAGTGACTGATGCAGGAATTGAGTAACAACAAATCATCATCATTGTATGACCAAATCATCAAACCAAGTTGTACTTGTAGCCGAGTTGGAGTCAGAGAAAATCATATGTAATGGTTGTGGTTGCATCCAGACATAGGTCTTGGAATGAGTCGAGCAGTCCTCAAGGTAAGTGATGGCTTTGGTATTCATTTTTTCAGCCTCTTGAACTCTCTATCCTCGAGGGTTTTTGGAGTTGTGAGTGAGAGATATTTTTGAAGCACACCATCCAAAAAATAACCCCCTAGCTAAACCAAGCGCTACGGCTAGAACTTGGCCCAACTACTCGGTGACCTACGAGAGGTGGATTCTGAGGAAGAGATCCATCGGTGGGGATCGTCGTCATCCTCCTCTCTCATTGAGCTAGCAGTAGAGGACATAAGATGTAGACCGCCAAATACGGTGGAGAGGGGCTACCTGCTTTAGCAAAGGTGATCATCTATGGAAAAAGGTGGACCAACTCCAGGTGCAGAGAGTTGGCATACTGTTGAAGCTTCAAAGCACAGTTCAAGGAACTGAGTGGTGGTAGGTTGTATTTGGTTTGTGAATAAGATATTGGGACCTCTACCTAGCAACGTAGTTCGAATTGTCAACCATCGTGAGAACTGGATTGTGGGATCTTTGTCTTTTTGGATGGAGTGAAAATTGCATGCCCCTGAACTCATGTTCAACTAGCCCATGGAAGGGAAACTTGAGTGGGAGGCAGTAAGACAAGTGGGGATTAGAGGGAGAGTTGGATGGCCAGAGGGAACTAGGATATGGGCAATGGGAGGGGGTGAGAGAGAATGGGATGTGGAGGATCTCTTCGATATATGGATATGCGGGAATGGGTATATATAGAGATAGAATGGCCAGAAGTGCATGCTAAAATGAGACAGGGATATGAAGATGTGAATGACCGAGGAAGAACTACATAGGCACAATAGAGTCGCAAAGATGAGTAGATAACAGTTTGGATCCTACATACTTGTGATGGGCCTTTTAGAATGTGGCGTCATAATTGATTACGTACTTGGGATATGTTTGATCTGGTCAAACTAGATTGCTTGACCTTTCAATGTATTTTAGATCCAGGTAGCTTATCCCAATCCTGTGTCAATCCCCTGCCAGAGACAATACCTTGTATGTGGGTTATAATTAAGCCTAGAATTGGAAATCTTGGTAATCTGCAAAGTTGTCAATCTATCTAGTTCGTCTGTGTCATTGGAGTGTATTTTGTGCTGCCAAAATGGTGAATTATGTCGACTATGTACCTTTATAACTATTGTACATCCTACTCTAATCCTACCCTATGAGAACTCCAGGTTGAATAAATGTGGCTAAATGATAGGTGACCCCTATGCACCATAGTATACCTTCAACTTGCTTCCATTGACAAGTCCCTTAAGAGGTTGTCCCTGCAATGTAGCAACCTTGGTTGCACTGGATTTGTTGATGTAAACCAAGAAGAAGAGCCCAAACCAACGCATATGTAACTTACTAGGGTGTTGTAAATATTTGTTACCATATAATAACACTAGAGAACCTGGCTGCAGAATTTTATGGCAGATGTTGTAATCATGGCATGCCTTGTATCTCTGCTTTTTGATCACCTGGTCAAATCCCTCTACCAGATGATCCTCTTCCTATTCCATGAGTTCATCTAACCTTTTCTAAAGTGATTTCTCGTCTATCATGTAAGTAGTATCCTAGGAACAATAAACTCGAGTGGCATGATTTCTTCTTTGTCGTAGACCAATATGAAGGGGGTATGCTTCGTCATGAGCTTCCAGGTGGTTTGATAGGCCCATAACACTGCAGGTATTTGTTGATCCCAGTCGTCACACTGCACATTACAAAATTTTGTTAAAGCTTCAACCATACCATTATCTTATGGGTGTTAGGGAGTGCTCTTCTAATGGTGTATCATGAACTCTTGAGTGAGTTACCGAATGGTCTCATTCAAAATATGTGAGCCTTAATAACTCATCAATGCCTTTGGGCACCCGAACCTGGTAATCACATTCTCAAATATGAACCACGCCATCGTATCTACAGTCCAATCCTTGACCGGTGCGGCTTCATCCCATCATGTGATCCGGATTATTTTGAGCACGAAATGAGAGTGGAGATATAATAAAGAAATATACCAAGATATTGCAAGAGATCCAATAATATAACAGAGATATATCATATATATATAACAAGAGGCACAAATATACAATAATACACAATTTCTATCAATGAGTGAAATGTACAAAAGTGTAAAATTACAGAGTGAAAGACTCACTAGAATGGTAGCAGTTTATCTCTGAGAAGAGATGTGATGGTTATGCTCATTCACAAGAAGATGATTACAATGAGGCTCGAAATGAATTTTTAACATAAATGAAAAAACCCTAAACATCCAAAAACCTAGACTCAGAAGATGAAGAGCCAAAAGGTTTGTAGCCCCAATGTGGAGATGAAGCACCAAAAGCCATGTGGGCCCCGATAGGGTAAGTTGGTACAACAACTTCTCGAGGTTGTAATTATTGCATACGATCTCCATTTTAGGTGCACGATAGCCTGTTGGAAAGGTCTATTTGAGGAATACACATTATGCCATCAAAATTTGACTCCATATACAGTTTGACTGTGGTGAGCCCTAAAAACGATGTTTAGGGCCTCAAAACGGCCCCAAAAGTTTAGGACTCGAAAATCTAGGAAATAACTGCCAATGATGAAAGTTGCATGTGAGCCAGTTGGCATAGGTGGGTGGCCACCAATATCCATCTAGATAAATCATCCCTCCTTAGTAATCAATGGTCTCCATTGCATTGAGTACCTGTGGGAGATGGGAAAGTGTTTGTTGAATCTGAACCTTGGTGAACCGCTTGCCTTGCTAGAGACGTTGCACTGCTTGGCTTGTGGAAGGTTGTCACGGACCTGATGTTGGAGGGGTGGGACCTTTTTAACCAGTCTGACTGTATGAGATGACTATGTGCAGAAGGAATCTTTGGTCTTTGCTTCAATTTTTCCGACCTGCTTCTATTGGATAGAAGGGGCTTAAACCAAGGTCGTAGTGGTCATAGTGTCCTTTTGTTCACTTCATGCTCGAATCGCGAAGAAGCTAGACTTTTTCATATGAGAGACAAATTTTCTACACTGTTGTGTTGAAATAGTAGTCGAAACTACCTTTGGTCTCATGTAGAGATGATCCCCTAGAGTAACAATGACACTACAGGGTCGAGACTCATAAACATCATGGTGCTTCCACATATATGACTAGCCCAAAACAACATCACAGACATCCAATGGGGAAACATCACACAATAACTCATCCTTGAAGGGCTTGATGTTGTAGCACAGGAAACACTATTGGCTGACGTGGATATCTCATCCCTGGCGAAGCCACCCAATGTTGTATGGTTGCAGGTGTGGTGTTGTTGGAAATCCCGATTGTTTGACAACCTATGTTGAGATGAGGTTCTTTTGGCTTTCGTTATCAACAATGAAATGAAATGGGATCCCCTTCACCCACATTTCTGAATGGAATAGGCGCTCCTCCTCTTCAGGACCTGTTGGTGATTCAGGTCGGATTGTTGTGGTTGCGACATTAGCACTGGAGTCTAAGTTGATGATCTGTCTCCTTCCATTATTTTATGAATCAGATTCTAAATCTAGGTTCATCTCTTTGTCTTTGATCTAGGTAACCAATGAATGCTTCGAACGACATTCATCGGTGTTGTTCCAGGGGTGTTTTTGGAAATCGCACCACTTTCCAGTTTCATTCTTTGTCTTTCCCTTACCCTTCTTTTACTGTGGCTTGGACTAGTTTTCGGGAGGCTCTTTGTTAGGGTCGTCTTTATCATACTTTGGTTGTTGTTAATTTGCATACCCGAACTGCCGTTTGTTCCTGTACTTAAATTTCCACTCAAATTTGACAATATCGATAAGCAGATCCCAACGATGAGATGTCCAAAAACTCAATTTCAGGTTGGATGTACCTGTGTCGATCCTCGGAGTATTTCAGAACTAAATGTCACTCATAATATTTGATACCCAGCTTGGTGCGCAAGGTATGGAAGGTAATGGTAAACTCTGGCACTACTTAGCCCCTCTCTTGACGCAGCATGGTCCATCTCATGTACTGGTCTTCATAGTTTCCAATAGGGTAATATTGTTCCTTGACGACATCTATTAAGATTCCCAAGTGGGTTCGGCCTCAAACATTCCAGACTCCTCTGTGGAAATTTGATCACAGTAAGCTTCCCACCAATGTTTGACATGGGGGAGAGAATTAAGGAGCGCGAAGTTGATCTTTTCCCTATCGAAAAAATTGTGCACAGAGAAATAACCTTCTAGCAAATTTAACCATTTTTCCAGGTCTTCTGCATCTATCTGACCTTCAAATACAGGAATATAAAAATTAATTTGTACCTTGAAAGGAGCGGTGCATCTAAATTGGTTTCTTGATAAAGATTCACATGTTGTTATAGAAAGACGTCGAAGGATTTGGACAAAATTCTCCATCATTTCATCCCTTTATCGCGTGAGAGCTTTCTCCAGCAACTGATTAATAGAATCTTAAGCTCTGTCGTTCTTATTTTCTTCCGCCATGGAGGGTTCCTTGGGCGTGCGAGAGAGATTTTCCTCAAGAGAGAGTAGCTCGAGACCCAAATCTCTATACTCAGACCTCGTCGGGGACATGCACTAAAAAATGACCAAGAGCATCTTGCTCTGATACTACTAATCCAGATTATTTTGAGCACGAAATGAGAGCAGAGATATAATAAAGAACTATACCGAGATATTGCAAGAGATCCAATAATATAACAGATATATATCAGATATATATAACAAGAAGCACATATATACAGTAATACACAATTTCTATTAATGAGTGAAATGTACAGAACTGTAAAATTACAGAGTGAAAGACTCAATAGAATGGTGAAAGCTTATTTCTGAGAAGAGATGTGATGACTATGCTCATTTGCAAGAAGATGATTACAATGAGGGTAGAAAGGTCTTTTTAACATAAATCAAAAAACCCTAAACATCCAAAAACCTAGCCCCGGGAAGATGAAGATCCAAAATTTTTGTGGCCTCAATGTGGAGATGAAGCGTCAAAAGTCATGTGGGCCACGATGGGGTAAGTTGGTACAACAACATCCCGGGGTCATAAATTTTGCATATGATCTTCGTTTTAGGCACACGATAGCCCATTAGAAAGGTTTATCTGAGGACTACACATTATTTTTWYAAACTCTGAACTAGGTCGACATTTTGACTATGGMAAAACCTAAAAACGTTGTTCAGGGCCTCAAAACAACCCCAGAAGTTTAGGACTCAAAAATCTAGGAAATAACTGCCAATGATGAAAGATGCATGTGAGCCATTTGGAATAGGTGGGCAGACACCGATATCCATCTGGATCAATCCTCCCTCCTTAAGAAGCAATGGTCTCCATTGCGTTGGGTTCTCATGGGAGATGGGAAAGCATTTGTTGAATCTGAACCTTGGTGAACCGCTTGCCTTGCTGGAGACATTGACTGCTTGGCTTGTGGAAGGTTGTCACGGACCTGATCTTGGAGAGGTGGGACTTTTTTAACCAGTCTGACTGTATGAGATGACTTTGAGCAAAAGGAATCTTTGGTCTTTGCTTCAATTTTTCCGAGACTCATAAACAACATGGCGCTTTCACATATATGGTTAGCCCAAAAGAACATCACAGACATCCAATGGGAAAACATCACACAATACGTCATCCTTGAACGTCTTGATGCCATAGCACATGTGGCACTATTGGTTGACACGAAGATATCGTCCCTGGTGAAGCCACCCGATGTTGTATGGTTCCAGATGTAGTGTTGTTGTCAATCCCAACTGTTTGATGACCTTTGATGAGATGAGGTTCTTTTGGCTTATGCTATCAACAATGAAATTCAATGGGATCCCCTTCACCCACATCTGTGAATGGAATAGGCGCTCCCCCTCTTTAGGATCTGTTGGTGCTTCTGGTTGGATTGTTGTGGTTGTGACAGTGGCAATGGGTTCTACGTTGATGATCTGTCTCCTTCCATTATTTTCTAAATTAGATTTTGAATCTGGCTTCGGCTCTTTCTCTTTGATATCAGATACCAATGATTGTTTCGAGGGACATTCATCGGTGTTGTGCTGGGGGATTTTTTGGAAATCGTACCACTTTCTAGTGTCATTCTTTCTCTTTCCCTTACCCTTATTTTCCTGTGGCTTGGATTGGTTTTCAAGAGGCTTCTTGTTAGGGTTGTCTTTATCATTCTTTGGTTGTTTCAGATTTTCATACCCAAACTCCCGTTTGTTCTTGTGCTTAAATTTCTACTCATTTTTTATAGCATATCAATAAGAATCTCCCAGCGATGAGATGTCCAAAAACTCCATTTCAGTTTGGATGTACCTGTGTAGAGCCCCACGATATTTCAGAACCAAATGTTGCTCAAAATATTTGATACCCAGCTTGGTGCACAAGGTATGGAAGGTATTGGTAAAATCTAGCATTGCTTAACCCCTCTCTTGACGCAGCATGGTCCATCTCATGTATTGGTCTCCATAGTTGCCAACAGGGTAATATTGTTTCTTGATGGCATCTACAAAAGATTCCCAAGTGGTTTCGGCCTCGAACATTCTAGACTCCTCTGTGAAAATTTTCTCATAGTAAGTTTCCCACCAATGTTTGACATGGGGGAGAGCATTAAAGAGTGCGAAGGTGATATTTTCCCTGTCATAAAAAATGTGCACAGAGAAATAACCTTCTAGCATATTTAACCATTTTTCTAGGGCATCTGCATCTATCTGACCTTCAAATATGAGAATATAAAAATTAATTTGTACCTTGAAAGGAGTGGTGCCTCCAAAGTGGTTGCTTGATGAAGATACATCTGTTGTTATAGACAGGCCTCGAAGGATTTGGGAAAAATTATCCATCATTTCGTCCCTCTATCGCGTGAGAGCTTGCTCCAGCAACAGATTAATATAATCTTATGCTTCGTCGTTCTTCTTTTCTTCTTCCATGGAGGGTTTCTTTGGCGTGTGAGAGCGATTGTCCTCAAGAGAGACAATATTGAAACCCAACTCTCTATACTCAAACCTTGTCGAGGAAATGCACTGAAAAATAACCAAGAGCAGCTTGCTCTGATACCATTGATCTAGATTATTTTGAGCACAAAATGAAAGCGGAGATATAATAAAGAAATATATTGAGATACTGCAAGAGATCCAATAATATAACAAAGATATATCAGATATATATAAAAAGAGGCACATATACACAATAATACGCAATTTATATTAATGAGTGAAATGTACGAAAATGTAAAATTACAGAGTGAAAGACTCGCTAGAATGGTGGCAGCTTATCTCTGAGAAGAGATGCGATGACTATGTTCATTCACAAGAAGATGATTACAATGAGGATCGGCATTTTTAACATAAATGAAAAAACCATAAACATCCAAAACCCTATCCCCCAGAAGATGAAGAGCCAAAAGGTTTGCGGCCCTGATGTGGTGATGAAGCGCCAAAATTCATGCGGGCCCCGATGCGGTAAGTTGGTACAACAACTTCCAAGAGTTGTAACTTTTCATCTGATCTTCGTTTTAGGTGCACGAGAGCCCTTTGGAAAGGTATATCCGAGGACTCCACATTATGTCGTCAAACTCTAACTCGAGTGAGATGTATCCACCTGTCAAATCTTGCCAATCTCTTCCCAAGATGATTGAGTAATTACTTACCAGCATATCAATTACCCGAATGCTAAGGGTTGTCCTTATTTCAGGGTGTGCGCATAAAACTAAGGTCACATCTTTAATCTCACCTATGGTTGTTTTTTGTAGACTATTATAAGAGAGCATGCTCCTGGAGTTTTCATTTGTATGAGACAAGCCTAGATCTTCCATAATAATCTTCGACATCACACTTGGTCCCGAACTGCCATCAATGAGGCAACAATGGGCGATCTTATCCATAATCTTTATAGAAATATAAAAAGGGGGATTTTTAACAGGGTATCTAAATTTATGTTGGCATCTGCTTTGATGTTGGCCAACTGATTCGGAATATTTTATTTGGAAGAGGGGAGAGGGGAAGTTGTTCCTTGACTGTCAGGAACCTTAGGAAACTAAACCATAGCAGCTGGTRGGGATGAGCTTGGGCTAGAAGAATTATGGGGAGGATCATATTTGCCTTTGGGAGCGTAGGCTTTGTTCCTATTATTGATGATCATGACAGCTTCTGGCTCTACAAAATCTAGGACAACGATGGTAGTTTCTGGTATTTTACCAAAGATCTTATCTATGGTACTCTTCCTTACCTCACATGTGGCTTCCTCATGGTGTTCCTCGCAAAAGTTACACCAACTTCGAGGCAAGATAGATTTAGGCTGAAAATTATTTTCAATTGGATTTTTAAAGGGAGGTGCAGAAGAGGATGAAGCTCTAGGGGTTAGAGGGGATACATTTCCCTTTCTCTCATACGTTATCATACGAGTATTCATATCTTGTACTAGCTATAAGAGGGTGGACATGTCTGTTTGTTTAACCAATTCTCCCTGGGGAAGCCTTGTTCTTTCGAGTTGTTCTTCATACTCTAAACAAGTATGCAGAGCGAAACTAAGGTTATCAATGGCTTTTTCCTCAATCCTATGACGATAGGGGGATGGTAATGAGTTGTAGTAATGCATGAAAGCGGCTTGGTTCTGAGGTCAAATGAGTTCAGGGATTTGATTGTATAACTTAGTGAAACGCAAGTTGAAGGACTTGATGGTCTCACCATCCTTATAGGCGATGTTATTGTACTCTTTTAACTGATCAGCTGGGCTTTTAGATTGCCCATAGGTGGACTTGAACCAATAAACTAACTCCTCCCAAGTAGACATAATCTTAGGAGGAAGGTCAAAGAAATCGGTCGCAGTCTTTCCTTCCAAGGAATTGATGAATAAGCGCATGCAAGTATCATTGTCATTGGCTCCTATGTTGTGACAAGAATTAGAAAATGCCACCAAATGTTCGTTTGCAGTGATAGTGTTATTTCTTGAAAACCTAGGGAGATGCTCTTTGAATTTAGGAAGTGGACGAGTAGCGGGTGATAGGTTAAGAGGAGAGGACACATGCCACGGTGTAGTTGTGGCGTCTTCTTCAAACTGAAAAAGCCCATACTTTTTAATGACTTTGATGGGATTTGTGGTAGATTGGATAGGGATATGGTGGCTATATAAGCTACCAATCACTAACGAAGTTGAAGATTAAGAGGAGGAAGCACTTCCAGTGCCACTAGAGCCACCACTAGATGCCATCTTGTGGATGATAGGTGAGGGATAGAAAGATGAACTAGATGAATCAGACAAAGTTCTCCTTAGATCACTTCGTTGGGTTGATAACACAATGTTTATTCTTCCTATTTTAGCAATAGGATTAATTTCAGGTGATAAGCCTCTTCTTCTTCTAGAAACATGAGAGTCTAAGGACATGAAAGTAAGGCCAAAACTGAAGGAACAAGAAGGTTACTGTTGATTTATAGGTTGTCTGCGTCTAGCTTCCCAACGTTCTTGGGCACTAATATCGCATTCAGTTGTTTCCCATGAATGATTAAGCTCAGCACGAGTATTGGTGGTGTCTAAAATGGTGTTGAACAAATTCAAAGCAATGCTAGTCTGATCTTGAAGACCGGGCTCAATATTGGGATGCCTTGCAACAAACACATTCATTAATAAATAAAACAGTCAAAGAATCAATATCAGAAAAAATGGATGTATTTGATGCTAATCAAGCATAAAAATTAACCAAAGAGATATTGAAGATCTCCCCAGTAAGGTCGCCAAATAAATGTTGAGGAAAAGATATGAAGTGATCTTACTCAAACATTTTCAGATCCTGCTTGGATAAAGCAAGATAGACGAGAATATCACCCTATGTTTATAGCCATCAAAATTTATATCCTAATTCACGAGTATTGTTCACAAGTGCTTAGGCTTTTTTTTTTTAAATAAAAGCTTGCTAAAAAAATCATTATTTATGTAAATTTTTTAACATATCAGATGTTGAAATAAATGTAGAGACAGAAGTAAAGACACCAAGTCAATAATCAAAACAGATGAGACATAAAGCAATCCTTTATTTCATTCCAATTCATCAAAGAATCGTTCTCTTTACAAAATTTCCTTAGGAAGTTTTGGACCAAAGTCAAACTTAGACGTCCCAGATGAAACATACAAAAGGACTTCTGACATAAAATAAAAATAAAAACTGAACTTTAAAAGTTGGATCAGCTTGCCACAGATTGTTGCCCACTCGACTCTACAAGATAGCCTTTGTCAGCCATGAAATTTAATTCACAAACAGACAAGTCTACACAGACTATCAAAGATAGATCAAAACCTCTGAAAAACAAGTGTTTGAATGATGTAATTAAGCCTTGAATCTTGATGTCTACAATAGGACCCTATTATCATAAAAAAGAATTAGGCTTCTAATGAATTAAGGAATGAATCAAAACTGAATTATCTCAACAAAAACTCAAATAGCAAACCTTAGTATGCTTCTCCTTCTATCCTCCTTCGTTCCTCCCTTTCCCTTTGCCTTTAAGCAAATTAGAATTCGTTGAAGTAGTTGAACTACTTCCTTAGTTAAGTTAACTAAAACTCAACCAACTTTTTAGTTAGGGGGAAAAGTAATAAATCATAATAAGGGTTTTTAAATAAATAATAACTAGTAGGTGGGACTCCCTTTAGTTGTTAACAATCATAACACAACTAGTTAATTAAACAAAACATCCCTCCTTGTGACTCCCATCATCACATTCATATTTGAAAATTTATCTCAATGATAATTGAAATTATTTCCAAAATATATTACCCATATATCCAAAAATAGTGTGTTGTCCAAAATTTCATAAGTCAATTGTTCTCAACAATTAATAAATAAATAAATAACTTAAAATCCATATTTCCCACTCTAGGAGGCAATCTTTCCCTTTTTTCCGTTGTCACCTTTTGATCTCTCTAAGTTTTCCTTAGGCTATGTGGATCCTTTAGGCCTAATCTTGTTGATCACATGAGAGCAATCATCTCTCAAATGCATGCGGGAGGACACAGATTTATCAAATTCATTTGAGGGTGAGGAAGGGGCAATAATGGCTTTTTCTTTGTCAGGGGCATGGTGGGCCTTGGTTTTCAACCTTTTGCTTTCATGAGAAGACTGAATTGGTGAGTGGAAAGGAGCATCTTGGACAATTTGATTGATAGGCGGGGAGCAGGTAAAGACAAGTTAGGCCAACCACGATGTTGGGAGACTATTGGGTGGAAAATCTCTTGCCATCCGACGTTCTCGGGAACTTCAGGCTATAGTGAGACATGAGGAGGCATGTGGATACCAGGGACCTATGGGGCTTGGAAGGGAGGCCTTTCAGACCTAGGTTGGACCACTCCTTGCCCAATCCAGTTAAAAAACCCAGCTTGAAATAGTTGGCCTAACTCTTGCAAGTCTGCATCAAAGGGTATGGAGAATCTTGGCCTTCTAGGGGCCCTGTTCCAGTTACCTCTTCCTTGATTACCTCTTCCATGGATACCTCTACTGAAATATCTCATTCCTGTATGCATAATTGATTAGCAAATAGTTTCTTTAACAACCATACATGACAACTCTTTTAAAATATGAAATAAAATTTGGTTCAACAACATATCAGACTCATGCAATCCAATCCATACAAATTGTTTAATAGTTGTCAATGAGAAGGGGGTGAACAAAATTTCTGGGATATGCGAGGGGTTTTATTAAGCGAAAAATGTTAAAATGAGGGGGGAAAGATCATGATTACTACTCACAGACAACAAACAATCAACTATAATGTAAACCAAAGAATATATCACTGTAATCCATCCATGCGATCTTAAACTGTCATAGTACATAGTTTCCCTTGATTGTAATTAAACTTTAGGAACATGGAGTAGATAATGAATATGGGAAGGCGAGGGGATTGTAATGCGCGAAAAATGCAATAATGGTAGGGAAAAGAGCGAATAATGTTTGTAAAATCAACTAAGTAATCCATAAAACAATTATGTATTTGATGCAAACGATCCAACACCAACTAAATAGTTAATGTGATCAATTGAACAATTATTGTGTGTTAACACTTGTTCACTGTCCACATTTAGATCTTTAACACTTTTAATTAACACAATGTCCTCATACTCAAAATCAATATGCCTTTCAAACATCCTGTATAAAGAATTATGTTTCCTCTCGTTTCTTCCATTTAATATTCAAAACAAAATCCCAATGAACACACAGTCATTTGTTTCAACTCTGTTCAGCATCAAAACCTTAACCATTGTCCATAAATTAATTCCTCAAACCAAACATAGACACAAGCTCTTTTAAAACATGCCTGGTTCCATTCTTTCAACCAATTTTAACAATTAAATTGCAATGAAACCATACCACTAAAAACCTTGTGCCCATCTCTAATGGTGCAATAAGACGATACAATTCACAATATCCATAAATCATACATAGTGGACAACCAAGCCACAATCATCAACACTTCAAATTGAAATAATATTGATCAGGCAATTAAAACACACAGTAACAACGACCATCATTTCAATTTATACCATGTTGTAGAAAACATACAGACCAACGCATAACGCAAAGAAGCATTTATGTGACTATACATATCAAACCATAAAATAATGTTGAGTTAACAATCCAACTATTACAACACAAGGAGGCAGCAACTATATGCCCATTTTCATTTCCAATCACAACTCTCCAACCACGTGATCAAACAAAGATGAGCCAATAATCAAAACCATTGTCAATACTACCCATCAACTATAGCAGTCAACCAGATAACTGACAGAGTGTGACTATTGAGTTAATCAAAATTGGGTTCGGTACCAATCAATACAAGAAAATAGTCAAGGGTTCGCTTGATCATTAAAACACAGGGATACTGGAGTCAATCATATCAACAGCAGGTCAGAACCCTTCGAGACAACGCAATGGACACATAGGCCACATAACTTTTAGCTTGCAAGACAGGGTGACAGTTCACACCAAATAGGGTAAACCACGATGCAGAAGAGCAGAGGTTTCATACTAGCCAGTAACCAACATCAAAAACACGCAAGGGCATAACCCTCATGTTTTTCCCCAAAAATCCAAACAATGTTGATATAAATGCAAAGCCCAAGTAATAACAACCAACCCTAAAGCAATCCTCTTAGCCCAAGTAATAACAACCAACCCTAAAGTTATCATCTTGGCATAATAAAGCTACCATAACCAACTGTGTCGATACCAATAACATAAAATGAGCCCATGACCAGGTGAACGATATGTACGAACCAAGGTGGTTCAAAATAAAACAAAAGAACCCCATAACACCAAATACGACGGTATGATTACAAGATCTGAGGAGACTACCAAAGGAGTCCAACCGAATGAAACCATACAGCAAAAAACCATAGAGACAATAGAGAGCCATCATGGCTTCCTTCACACAGAATAGTCCATGAAATCACGACTTCAACCATCCAATTTTCCATTCACAATGAATAACACACAAACAACCATTCCAGAGAAACACCACGAATTTACACAGTTTCCAGCCTCAAGAAAAACACAGACCAATACATCATCGAGCCAACATTTATTTCATAGATAGAGTGAGTTCATGGATGGGCGAAAAAAACATACTTGTAACCAAGTGGCCTTTAAAGATGAGATCTTAGTCGAGCAGTTCCTTCCTCGCCTGAATATCGGAGCTTAACCACAACGAAAATCAAATGAACAATAGCCAAGCTAGGGTGACATCCAGTGGGAGAGGTATGGATTGACGTGTAGTAAATGCACAATACTTCCATACTCTCCTCATTCAATTATGTAGTACACGCCAGCCAACCAACATTAACCCATGCCATTAATCCATGCATTGAAACTAGCATACATTACTTGCCAAGTGCGCCACCCGACCTCATATTAACCATTGCCAAAACATACCATAACGTATATCAAATGTGCCTTCATATAACTCAATAACATCGTATAGCCACTAACATTGCTAGTTAGGACTAACATCAACCTTCTTAAATTTCAAATGCATATAATATAGCATAGCATAGTTTAGTTCCTTCTTCTTTGATTCTTTTTTTTCTTTATATTGCTCATGTCTCTTGTTATAGCTAACATGTGTCTTGTGCAGGTGCAACATGTAATAAATCATGGCGCCAATAGAAATGTAATAACAGTGACTATAAGTCATTCATACAATATGGAATTTAGAGCTTAGAGTAACGAAACCCACACATAACATGCATTATCCATCTGCCATTATGTCGCAAATAAAACCAATATTTCACCATCAGTCATGTAGAACCCTGTAAGCATCATCGAACAACAGTATAAACTGTGTAACAAGACTATCTTTGATCCTCCAATCTACAAGGGGGTCCCACCTACTAGTATTCTATATATCATTAGCTTATAAATAATAGGCTTTTAGCAATACTTTGCGAGCGAAATCCTCGTTGTGATTTTTATCGTCAACACCTGGCTGCATAATTTTATGGCAGATGTTGTGATCATGACATGCCTTCTGTCTCTTATTTTTGACCACTTGACTGAATCCCACTACCAAATGATCCTCTTATAGTTCCACGAGTTCATCTAACCTTTGCTGAAGTGATTTTTCATCTGTCATGTGAGTAGCTATAGAAATGCGTAGGCTTAGAACAATAAAATCAAATGGCATGATTGATTCTTTGACATAGACCAATTTCAAGGGGGTATGCTTCGTCAAGAATTTGTAGGTGGTTCGATAAGCCCATAACATTGTGAGGATCCATTAATCCTAGTCGTAACGCTACACATTACAAACTTTGGTTAAACCATGCTCTGAAACCTTATTGAAAGCTTCAACCTCACCATTATCTTGTGGGTGGCAGGGAGTGCTCTTATGGTGGTGGATAATGAATTCTTGAGTGATTTCCTGAATGGTCTTGTTCAAAAAGTGTGAGCCTTGATTTCTCATCATCACCATCATGCACCCAAACCTAGTTATCACATTCTCAAAGATGAACTACACTGTCAATAATGTAGTGCAATCCTTGACCGTCGCAGCTTTGGCCCATCGGGTCAAGTAATCAATGGCAGTAATGTTATAGCACGCACCCATCCTACACATGGGAGGACTAATAATACCCACAAAATTAGTGGCCCACTTCTCAAATGGCTCTAATGTTGTAACCAAAAACAGAGGTAGCTCATTTGTTTGACAAGGCTTCCTGATTCTTTGATATGCGTTGCATTATTTACAATACTCTTTGGCATCGGTGAAGAGCGAGGGCCACCAAATCCCTACACAAAGAACCTTTCGCGTGGTAGATTTACTGGCATTGTGCCCACCTACAATACCCTCATGTGCTTTATGTGAAATGGGGATACGTTCATGTTCTAAGGCACATCCATGCAAAATTCCATCAGCCTCCAACATATATAGTTGTCTAGCAATCAACTGATAATTAGCACTAGGAATCACCAGTTGATGATGTTGGATCAGAGTATAGCCCCTCGAAGCCTATTGTGATGTGACAAATTTAGAAATATCGGCCAGTTGATCAAGGACTACTTCTACAGAGAAAAGTTGTGCATCAAGGAGATCATCATATAGAATTTGACTAGCTTCTCCAGACTAGATCCTTGATATATTATCCAATCCAACATTATATTTTCCTGGTTTGACAATTACCTCAAAATTGATTTATTGAAAGAGAAGCAACCATTGGCATATCATCCCCTCCAACACTGGTTTGTTGACCAAATACTTGATCGTAGAATGGTCAGTAAAGAATTTAAAAGGGTTCCCAACAAATAATGGAGAAACTTATGCAAGGAATATACCATGACGAGGCCCTTGTGCTCAGTCGTTGTATAATTCTTTTATGCATCAGATAGCTTGTGACTAGAAAAGTAGACTAGATGATCAAAATTTCCTTCGCCCGGCTGCGTAAGAATTGCTCCAAAAGCAATGGACGAAGCATCTACATGAACATGAAAGATCTTGGACAAGTCGGGGAAAACCAGAATCAGTGCAGTGACTAGTTTCTCCTTTAGAGTGTCCAGGGAATCATGGCATTCCCTTGTCTAGATATACTTGGTATCCTTGCACAACAATTTCTCCAAAGGGGTTGCAATTCTCAAATTACTCTGAATGAAGCATTGATAATATCTCGTATGACTCAATATGGTGCACATCTCATGAATCGAAGTGGGGGCCACTATATCCAGTATGGAAGCAATGTTAGGTTAGTCAACCAATAATCCATCCTTGCAAACCACATGCCCCAACAGCATCCCAAATGGAATACAAAAGATGCACTTCTTCGAATTCAACGAAATTTGGAACTAGTGACATTGGTCCAACATGAAGCGAAGGGATTGCATGTGCTCTTTTGGTAAACTTAACATTGTCCATTCGTCCAAATAAATTCAACGAACTTGAGGATAAATTATTTAAAGGTTGCGACCACAATCCTGGAAAATAATGCGGGGGCACTCTTCAATCCAAATTACATAACCATATAAGAAAAGGAACCTCATTCTGTCACAAAGGTGGTTTTGGCTTGATCTTCCTCCGCTACCCGAGACTATTGATATCCTGAAAAGTCGTCTGTAAAGGATTGGGATTCTCGTCCTCCAACATTATCCAGAACCTCATCGGTGAAAGGAATAGGGAATGTATCGTGCACACATGCAACATTAATACTCTTTAGGTCTACACGAGTTCAAATGTCACTTGTTTTCTTTGGTTGTACCACCATGGGACTAATCCAATTGGATTCCTCTACGAGAACAATGATGTCAGTATCCAACATTCGATCCAACTCCTTGCATGTTTTTTCTTTATATTTGGGGTTCAATCAACAAGGCCTCCTCTTAACAAGTTTAGCATCTAGCTTAAGCTGAATTTTCATAGCCCCTAGGGACCCTATGATTCCCTTCATCTCTGATAAGCTTCAGGGGAATAATTCCTTGTATTCTTTGAGAAGATATACGACCTCAGTGACAGTCTCATTCTCCCAATAATCTATAATGATAAACATTTTGGGTGCTTTCTCAGTGCCAATATTATGTTTCTTTGTATTAATCAAACGATCATAGTCCGGCACAACCATATTCGTCATCTTTCCCTCGATTGCACACTCTCCCTCGTATTCTTTGATATGTATGCCTCTTGGGTCATGTGATCAACATCGTCAACTTCAAATTTCCAAAAGTGGACAGCCTCCTTCAGTTTCACCACCGGATAATGAAATGTGTGTACCACCTTCAGTGTGGCATCCTTCGATTGACGGTGAAAGATAATTTTTTTAATCCGGAGGAGAACCTCCTTTTGTGTATGATCTTTTGTTGTGAAGCGGAGTGTTGAGAAAAATTGTGCACTTACATGAACCCATTCTATTGTTTTCCTCCGAAGCTCCTCCTGAATATACCAACTATCTGGAACCATATCCATGCTATGAACGAATCAATGGACCCATTGGGTATGAGAAATATTCTTAGTAGTCCATCGCCTTTCGCAATAGTAAATGTGCTCTTGGGGATCTTCAGTTCCCTTATACCGATTAACCAATTCAAATTCAAAGATGGGTTGGAATTTGACCTTTGTCAACTCATCCACCTGCACCCATTCCTGTATGTTTGTGTGAAGTGTCTCCCACCACTGCATAGGTGTTCCTTGTATAAGGCATCCATGGCCCGAAACCTTCTATCTTCTAGATCAATTTTCTCCATTTGTACTAAGAATGCTTCGACTGGCCCCGTCCCATCAAACCGTGAGGCATCACATAGCTCATAGAAAAAAAAGTGCACTTCTCTAGTTTTCCTTGCACATCTTCGGGTAGAGACCTTGTGCATCTTATGTTGTCACATCTCCATGGCGTCCTCTAAATCGGTATCATATGGCTTCACGCTCCTCCAACTCAGTTCCTCATTGGTTATGGGATTGATGTAATCTTCCCTGCACCCCATGATCTTGTATATATTTTTAATAACAAATCTCCATGCATCCTCATCTACCAGCTCGTTGTATCTATCCCCTTCATTCAAATATAATGACGCAATCACACGAAGGGTGTTTGTCTAAAACAACATTTGTCGTTTTTTCAAATTCAACACTCCATTGTTGTTGAAGACCCAATCAATTCCAAGTAAGGCAGGGTATGGATCGAAATCATCCATGATCTCAATCACTTCAAAAATAGCCTTCATCTTCACCCCCTCTATTTTCACTTAGACTTGCTCCAATTGACCTATAGGGTAGATTCTATATTGATTTTCCAATCAAAGCTTAATGGGCGACCATACCAAACTTAGTTTATGCATCAATTCCCATAACTTCTTCGAGAGGATGTTCAGAGCCCAGATCCAACATGACCCAATCTATCTCATAACTTCCAAGTTCAACTGTCATATTGAACTCTCTTCTTGTGCACTTATGCTTGTTGACCTGACACACATCTCTTTCTATTAGGTGGGATAATATAGATCTATTTGTCCCTTCTTCCCACATGTAGGTTGCTTCAACTCTTCATCCATGTGTTCCTCTATTTCCCTTTGTTCAGCATGTCACAACTCCTCTTGTCTGCGAGCTTCTTCCAGTGACTTTTGCGTTTTGCATTGTATTTCCTCGTGCACATGAGCTTCCTCCAAAGACCTCTGCATGGCACATTGCAATTATTCATGGGCTTAGGCCTCTTCCAGTGACCATTGTGTCACTCACTGTACTTCCTCATGGATTCGAGCCTCTTGAAGCGACCTTTGTGTCATGCAGTGCATCTCTTCTCGTGCTCTTTCTTCCTCTATGGCCCTATGTGCATCGCGCAAGAACTGCTTATGTTGGACAACATCAAATTGAGGAGGTTGTGCTACCTTCCTTATCTTCCCCTCCTGTCTTTGACCGTAGCTTTCACCATGCTCAAAGACTATTCATGTCTTTTCTTCACCTCATGTTATCACTCGTACATCAACTTCATCATTTTTTCTATGATTCTCGCACAGCTTCGCAATAACCATGTTGCAATGTGCTTTCTTCTCTTCCCACTTCTTCAGTAAGTCAGGACAATCCATGGTGACTTTCTCGGGGTTATCGCACTATCCATAGAGAGCACAATGTTTGTTACAAAATCTCAACACATGGCCTATCTCACCACAATTAAAACAAGTGGGGGGTTTACCTCCACCTCCTCCATATCCTCATCCCTAGTCTCATCCATATTCACCTCTGGAACCTCCTTGTTATCCACCTCACTCAGCACTACCACGGTCACCACCCTTCTATTCTTCCTGAACCCAAAATACATTATGGGTATGGTCTTGCATCAGCTGGAGTGATCGACATTTGTTCACATCCTGCCCCATAGATTTTATAGAATTCACAGAACAGAGTATGATGCATCCTCTTATATTTCTCCAATATTGGGCAGTAGGGTGGTATATGTCCTCACTGTCTACAAATACTACACCATTTCGTCTAGGTTCTAGTTGGAAATGGATATAGTACGCCCGTCGCCATATAGTTTCCCAGTGTAGGACACTCATCTCTATGGTGCCCCTTTGATTGGAACGTTGTACACCATACGTGCTCGTGGACAAATTTTTCCTTTGCCATATCCTATAATTACATCGTCAAGTTGGAAAGGTGAGACTATACTTGCGTCAACCATGTCGATGTCTCTCCACCTCCTGGTGTGGCCTCTAGGTGCATCGCAATCTCCACTTCTTCTGCATGAGTAGTCACCTTTTGTTCGGTAAGTGGGAGTCATATATGGGGGAGAAACCCACAATGAGCCATTCTCTATGTTGCACGTCTTGGATCTAGAACATCGTCCTATCTAGTAAGATCTTAAACTGTTGGTCATAATCCCATGTGTTTTCTCCTGGTTTCTACTTAATCTCCTTAATCTTTGTAATGCATTGAGATATTGACTTAGGATTGTAGAATTCCTTAACTAGATCTCTCTTGATTTATGTCAGGGACCTCGTTTGTCTCATTGATGCAATGGCCTTAAACTTCATGTACCACGTCAAGTCTTTGTCCCTGAAAGTGGTCTCTAGCTGTGCAATCTTTGATGCTTCGTCTGTGATACTCTTCACATACCAGATCGCCTCGCATGTGAACCAATGTTGTTTTGCATTATCCTTACACATCCCATGGAACAGGGGTAATCTCAGGGTATTATCCTAATTCTCCATCCTCAATATTGAACTATGTCCTCCTAACTAATTGTTGTGTGTCGGGTATCTTGTTATTGATACTCTTCCTAGTGATGTATCATTGAATTTTTCTTCTTTTTCACTCATCGTTTCTTTGCTTTCTTCTCCTATTCCTGCTTCTACTTCAATTGTTGCATTGTCTATTGTTATTTCTTGTTCGCTACAAATGTGCAAGGGGGGTGGTTCAAAGGGTGGGTAACTCCATCTTATTCTAACATTTCTTGTGAGGGAACCCAGAGAGTTTCCTACATTTAGTCGTGCAAGACCATCCACTATCGCTAACTCATCTCCCCCTCCTCTCAGAGGTCCTTCATCTTCATCTCCTACCTTTGTGCCTCATCTTCCACTGAAGTTGTGGCACTCTACAATAGCTAAGGGTTTCAAACTTCGTCTTCTTGGCCCTTACTACCATTGCCACTAATATCTCCACTAGATACCCTACTCTCAATTTCATGCTTTTTTGTTGGCTTATCTTCATTTGTGCTCCTATCTAGCACAACACGCTCTCTCGCACTTCCTCTTGGTCCAATATCCTTCCTCTTAATTAAGGATCTGACCCCTCTTCATGCACCCCTTGCTATCTTCCTTCCACTTATTTGTTCCACTTTCCTCCTTGACTCAACTCTTCAAGCATACCTTTTAGCTCTCTCTCTCTCCTCTGCTCTTTTGGGTCCATCCTATTCCTCACTTCATTTCAACAACTTCTAGTCTCTAGATCCTCCTCGACGGATCCATCTCCTCTCTAACTTTCCCCCCATATTTTCATCCCCTTCCAACGTTGGGGGAGTCTACTCAACCATCTTGTCGGGATCCATGCACATCAGCCCTTTCTCTATGAACAAAATCTTTAACTAGATTGGGATATCTTCTAGCAGCCTTTTCTAAGGACCGTCAACAAACTTCCTTTTATCCTCACTGAAAGAATCAATGTATTCAACAACAAACTCAATTATATACCCCTCATTTAGCCGAGAAAAATAGAAATCGATGGCTCAATTCCACTTGTTATCCAATGTCTTTAACCTATCAATCATGATCTGATCCCAGACCAATGATTCTATTCTTCCATCGCTCCACATTGGCATTCAAACCTTGAGTTTCCCATCTAGCAAACTCATCTTCCTCCGTAGTTAAAAAATCTTGAATTTCCTCCCAAGATGGATAACACCTCATTCTTTGCCTTCATCATTCAATACAAAACCTTCAGGTCCTAGAAACATAACCATTTCTTGGCTTTATCCATGCTTGTGCGCATCCTTATTAACGTTGGGGGGTTGAAGACCCAGGGTTCATCCAAGGTTGACCAACAAAAACCCCAAGGGGTCGACATATCAATCCTCAACCAAAGACTAAAGAAGGTCTCGCCTGAGATGCCATGAGAATAACAGAGACCGTATGGTCTTGTGTCGGTGATGAAGGATTAATTACACAAGAATCCATTCGAGACGGCATTCATACATTCCATTGCATTATGCTTAACAAATAATAGCATGTAACATCAACACATATATTCATTTGACACATGAACAACACATCACAGAACAAGAATAGTTGCATCTTTTATTATAGTCATACAACTAGTCACAGACATACATTAAACAACTCATCAATTGACATCAATAGTGCCCTGCACTCTTATCCATTCTCCCAACATTACATTGCATAGCGCCATGCGCTTTCTCTCAAACTCTGCAGATATTATAGACACATACTCAAAACCAGATACATTACAAAACATAGCTAGACTCTTCAAGCACATGAGCAACCAACTAGTTGATTGACTGGCCAACTGAGTAACTCGTTTTTTATCGTCTTTGCTCCCTTTTATCTTCTTCTCTGCTTTAGTGCTCTGGGAATTTCAGTTATGCCCCACTTGCTCCTCTGACTGCCATTCCCGCACGCTTCTATCACCCGCATGCAGTCCACGTATCATTTTTGGAGTCATGGAAATCTTAACTACCTTGCTATCTCATCTCCTTACTGCTCCACAATCTCTCGTGCTACCTAAAGTAATCATTCGGGAGGATTTCCTGAAGATTGTTTTCTTGATTATGGCGTGCATGCGGTGCCTTCTTAATTTTTGGTGCGCAACACAAAAACCCAGACTTGCACGCATTGGAAAAACTTAAATTAGCGCATATTAGCAAAACCCGAACCGGCGCACGCGCCTCATGTCACCCACTATGCAGCTGCTAGAGTGCGCGCAAAAACTGAATATGCGTGCACAACTTCGTTTGTGCACGTGCGAGATCTTTACCAAAAAATTTGGGTGCGATCAATTCTCATGATTTGAATAGTCCACTTAACACTCATTGCATCGTGTGATGCTCATAGGGGTGAAGAAATGGGATTGAAACCAACAAAAATGAATCGCATAGCATCAATCATCACTTCTAAAGCTTGCACCCAGTAACTAGGACTTCCCAAGTTGTCACCCATCCCAAGACGCCTCTGGCTCAAGACCGCTAACTGCAGAGTTTTCCCTACAATCAAGCCCACTTGTCCCACTTAAATAATAAGAGTGAAGGGAGCTTTAATTGGATAGTTCATAAGGCACAGTAGTTGCTAAGGTTTTGCAAATGGGGTAGCAAGCTAAGTGGTATTGATTGTGGGGAAAACTCCATAGTTAAGCGCGCTTGAGCTAGAGGTGTCTTGGGATGGGTGACCACCTGGGAAGTCTTGGTTACAGGGTCCAAGCCCCAAAAGTGATGATTGATGCTATGTGATTTCATTGGTTTCAATCCCACTTTTTCACCCATGTGGTCAATTGAGACTAATACTCATGGATAAGGGTCATTAATATTTCTTAAATAATGCAATGAGTGCTAAGTGGACTATTCAAATCATGAGAATTATTGGTCAGTTGAAACTAATACTCATAAATATGGGTCATTAAAATTTCGTAAATATTATATTTTTTAAAACGAAATAAGAATATTATTAATTAATATTTTAATATTCAATTAAGTATTATAGTTTACAATAACAACATTGTTTTTAAAAAATTAATGATATTAGTGTGGTGTTACATACAATTGGTTTTTTTTTATGAGATTAAAATGTTCAAATACTTATAACATTCAAAAATAGTTGGCAATAACATTTTTACGAAATTAAAAATAAGTTGAAATGGATGTGTGTGCAGGGGTTTGCGGGTCCTCGCATTGCTCTAACCCCCGCGCCTGTATTGCCCTATCTCTGAGCAGGCCCGCTCCCGCATTACCCTATCTCTCCACAAGCCTTCTCCTAATTATCACAAAATTATTAGTTAATTTAATAATTGTCTTAATTGATTTACATCGGATTTAGTTAGCTAATTAAAAAATATATATAATGCTTAATTTGAATATTAAAATATTGGTTAATAATTTTCTTGTATCGTTTTAAGAAATTTAAATTGACTAATATTAACTGATGATGATGATGATGATGACGACGACAACGACGACGATGATGATGATGAATGTCCACTGAGACCGAAATGGTCTATCGGACCTTAGGAAGGTAAGGGATTACTTGTAATTCTTTAGAATTTTGTTTCTATGCTCGAAAAGCATTAAGAGAAGCTTTCCAAGATCACCATAGTTTTGTTGAGTTAAAAGGTTAGGAAGGTTGATAGTGTGACAAATATTTTGAAATTGAGATCTAAGTTGGATATAGGTTGGACAATCTAAGAGAAAGTGTTTTTCATCTTCAACCCTCTTAGTGTCACAAAGGTAACATACTCTTTCGTCCCATCGCATTTTAGGAATTGGCAAACGTCTAGTTTCACTATGGAGCTCATAAGAATTTGTTCTTATTATACTCCGAAAATACATGTATCCTTTTTTACTGGACTCGTCACGGGAAGCTCCGCTCGATCTGTCCTCGCCAAGGCTTGGGATCGAATCTCCTACACCAATTTCACTGACGGATGCAAACAAAGTAATTAGTGTGAGCGTAGCGAGGACGCTCGAATGGTGTGGAACTCTCAACACAGTGGAAAACCAAGTCTACATTCATAATCTGCATACGCTAGTGGCTGTCTTAATAATTCCTATAATGAAAACGGAACTGTCGGTGACGATCTAAACCAGTCGGTGACTGCGGCTTAATCTTAGAAAGAGAATCAATTCAAAATTATTGTTCCTCGGAAGTCAGAGAACTGGTAATTCCATCCCGCTTTGATCGATCACTGTGAGATCCGAACCATAGCAGTTTGATTTAACGCGCGCAGGTCTGGGTCTGGGGTTGGCCGGCCAAATGAAATGAAATCCTAGACCCCACAGGCACCTCCAATTCCAAGGTCAATCCAATGGCTATTATCATGACACTTTTACTATAATCGGAATTCCATACGCATAGTACGCAGAAGATGCGCGTTCTTTAATACGAAAGGCGTTGGCTAAAGACGAAAACGTAGACAACAAAGAGTCAGACGAAAGAGTCAGGGAAAGTTGTTTCGTCTGGAGTTGCTGCAGTAGCGGACCTTTCATATTCGCAACATTTCATATTCATATAGGCAAGCGTGGCCAAGTATGGGATCGTATCAAGAATGTATGCAAACTGTTTGGAGAAAGCTTTCAATAACAAGAAGTAGATGCATGTTGTTTTAAAGGCAGTAGCAGACATCTAGGGACAGAGACATCGACAGTGGGCTCATCTTGAGGGACAGTGGGCTAACAAAGGACAGGGACAATGGTCTAACAGGGACAGTGGGYAGAGCAGCAAATTTTCAGTGATCAGACCAACAGATAGTGAAGGGTTAAGCATAAAACAGAGGGTCAGTTTTGGGCAGGGACTTTGATTTCCCTTAATATCATCATGACAATGGGACAAGAAACTTTAGAACCCGTGGAAACAAATGATATAGGGCAAGTGAAAATTGTCTCATAAGACAAAACTGGAAAGTGGTTTTGGGTTAATGCCAGACAGTATCGGGACATTTTAAAACGAAGACTAGCTCGTCTGAAATGGGAGCAAACAAGGAAAAAAAGATCTCAAAGGGAAAGTACTTGGGTCCTTCGCAAGAAACAACATTCAAACAAGTCCTCTTTGCAAGTATGTGGCAACAAGTCCAAAGGAAAATGAAAAGTCATTGATGATTATGCCTTATATAGTCACACATCCACACCTCTCACTTGGTCATCTAATCTTTATGTGAAAGAACTGTTAAAGGTAAAAGAGAGGCTGGAAGTAGTAGAAGCTAAAGAGTTGGAAAGAGATTGCACAATCCATAGAATAACAGCCGAAAACCAGGCTTTAGCAGAAAGCAACAAAGTTCTGAAGGAGCAAGTGTCATTGCTACAGGAAGCTCTCCGAATAGGGAAAACATAATGGGAACGCATGAAAGCGGAAGTGCAAAACATGAAGAAAATTGCAGTGGATAATACAGAGGTGATGAATGCGAAGCCATCCCAGGATAAGGGGAAAGTAGTTATTCAAATAGACAACAATGAAGAGACATCAAGAGAAGAGAGGAAAGGAGATTATGCAAAACTCTCCAAAACTTGGGCTCAAGTTATTAGCAACCCTGTTAAGAGGGAAGGAGAAACAAACATTCAGGTTGACAACATGCAAGATAGAGAAAGCAAGGAAAGATAGAATAGAGCAACAAACATAATTATCAAGGGGGTGAAAGATTATGGGAAAAATGAATGTACTATTGACCTTGCAAGAGACTTCTTGAAAGACAAGCTCCAATGGCAAGGACAAATATGTCAAGCATGGAGAGTAGGTAAGCCTAATGGTGAGAGAGCCAGGGCCATAAAAGTCATCATGCCCAACTTGCGTCATAAAGATATCATTCTAAGCAGGAAGCAGATCTTGAGGGGTTCTCAGTTTTTTCTAGAAGAAGACTTAACTGTAAGACAACAAGAGGAAAGGAGGTACGAGATGACAAAAGTCAGGGCAGCAAGAGATGAGGGAAAAAGAGCATGGATTTATAAAGGTAAAGTTGTGATAGCGCCATTTGAACCTCCTTCCAAAACAAGGCAGCAAGACGATAACAAAGAAGAGGTAGCAAACTCTTCAGCAAGAAATGAGGAAGCAAAGTCAGTATGGGCAAGCAGGAACAAAGACTTAACTGTGAGTCTTGCATGCCAAAACAAATAGCAATCAAATCATACCCAGGTTTCCTTAAGATTAGTTTGTTGGAACTGCAGGGGTTACCCATGGAGACGAGGACCTGGGTTAGGGCCTATTGCGGAAGATAGAAACCTAATTTGCCTC
>SNQJ01S0009161.1:147681-171065 GCA_010110895.2 Picea sitchensis | reverse complement strand
GGCCAAAAGAAATGTGGGAGGAAAGAGTATGTATTTTGTGCTCTTCCGGAAAAGTGGAAACAGGAAAACATTTCATTTTAGAATGTGAGGCCCTCAAAGACAGTAGGGAAAACTATGCAGGTATTCTGGCAGCTAGTTCTTGGGATAATCTATTCAGCAAAGAGTTTGTCGAGAAGCTGGGAGCGGTTATTGTAAAACTTCACAGGAAAAGGGCCGAATACAAAAGCCAGATGGAAAAGCAATATGTCCCATAGGCTATTTTTAGTCTCGTGGACGTTAAAAATACTTTCTTTCTTTCTTTCTTTGCAAGAGTACGGGCTTGCCGGGAGATAGGGAAATGTGGGTGTGAGGGTTAGGGAATGCAGGGATGGAGGAACTTGAGAAAATGACTAAGTGTTGAAGAGGTGCAATTCAAGTGACGTGTAAGTGCGAGGGGCAAAATAAGAGTCGTTGAAGGGGGCTATGTTGGTGCGGGAGTTTGTGAGTTATGAGTGCGAGTTTGTGGGTGTGGTGTATTTCATATTGGAATAGAAATCATATATTAAAATAGCATAATAAAATAACATCCATAGTAAAGTGAACAATATTTAATTTGATACAAAATTTATTTTGATAATATTTAATTTAATACATAATTTATATACAACTTTATGAAAACTTATTTATAGATCACAAACACAATATCTATTCATGTTGATCAAAGCATGAAATATATATATTCATGTGGGAGTGTTGTTTTGTGGGACGTCGAAGTGGGAGATGCAAAATGGGGGTTGTGGAAGTGCAGGAGTGCGGGCTTGAGGGGAGATAGGGCAATGTGAGTGTGGGGTTCATAATTATTATCACATTTGGAAATTATAAAGGTTATTTCCACTTTTATTAACATGAATGATCTTTTANGAGATGCAAAATGGGGGTTGTGGAAGTGCAGGAGTGCGGGCTTGAGGGGAGATAGGGCAATGTGAGTGTGGGGTTCATAATTATTATCACATTTGGAAATTATAAAGGTTATTTCCACTTTTATTAACATGAATGATCTTTTATAACTACTATCATAATTGTTATAAAGGTGATATTTAATTTAATAAATTTGATCTTTATTTTAATTAGGTAATGAAAGTCTATATAAATAAATTAATATGATTATTAAATTAACTAATAATTTTATAATAATTAGGAGAGGGCTTGCGAGTATTAAATTAACTAATAGTTTTATAATAATTAGGAGAGGGCTTGCGAGGAGATAAGGCAATGTTGGTGCGGGTTGTTATGGCAAGGGGGTGCAAGGATTAGGGCAATGTGGAGACTCCCAAACCCCCCACACCCGCATTGCCCTATCTCCCCATGAGTCCTCCCCTAATTATTATAAAATTATTAGTTAATTTTATAATCATCTTAATTTATTTATATGTACTTTCATTACCTAATTAAAAAAATAAAAAATAAAGGTATAATACTTAATTTGAATATTAAAATATTAATTAATAATTTTCTTATATCGTTTTAAGAAATATATTATTTAATAATTTTAAATTGAGTAATATTAATAGCAATTTATAGTAAAATGGAATTAAATAATAGCAAGCAGTTATATATGAGGAAAGAAGATGTTAAGTCGCAACAGCGATGTATCCAATTCCATGGTGTGTGGTAGGAAACATGATAAACATCAAACTGCAAACAAACCCAACCTCGAGTGGAAGGTTATTCACCAACTGCTTCACATCTGCCCGAGCATCCGCATAGTAACAATTCACAACATCAGAATCCATGAAAGCCACAACGCCAAACAATAGAACCTACAACATTGAGTGCACAAAATCAAGAAAAGTGAGCTTGTAAGAAGATTGCAAAGATTGTAAGGTACACTGCATCTTTGTAACATATACGGGTACAATATAAAACAACTATTACATAGATTCTAAGTTATGTTTTCATTTATTTCAGTCATAAATTCCGAGAAATCTACTTCCAACTTAGCAATAACAGGTTGAATTGAATAGGCAATCAAATATAAAAAAATGTTTTTAAATAATTAAAAAAATAAAAAACAATTTATAATGTAATATTTAAAAAAAAACTCACAAAGCTCAATTAATAGGTGGTCAAAAGCATATCTAATGTTATATACCATCATCACAAACTACAGATATAATAATATTATGCTAAATAATACCATATAAACAGAAACAAAAGAAAAAAATAGAATAATAACAATAATGTATAATGTTATAACACTCTATATGTTTCAACCCCAATCCTCCATGGGCCTCTTTTGTTATAGTTCTTCAGCCATTCACGTGACCTTGTTCCATCATATATTTTAGACAAACACAACATTCATTTTCATATGTATCACTAATATGGCTCCTCTAGCCATGATTCAATATTATACTTTGTTTTGGCTATTATGTGAGCATGGATATGCACACCATGTTTGTAAAGAGATTATATGAATATATCACCTTGTTATTGTTCATTTTGTAGGTTGCCTTTCTCTCATACATGCATACATATATGTATGTATTGTGTGTAACCTACATGAGTAAGAAACGTGTGATGTATTTTGATTATATATGATGAAATCTTGATCTCACACATCAAGGGGCATCTATTATCAACTCAATTTCGTTCACATGTGACATTTAAATTATTTTACCTAAAAACATCACAAAGTAGAATTAGCAAAAATCAATACAGTTAAAAGTATCAATGATCGGGCAAATTACAATGCATTCACCCTAGTCAAATCTATAGTTGACTAAATAAAGGTTTGTGTGGGATGTCTCTCTAAACTCGGATTTTATTGAATACCCAACGATACTTGTGTATCTATGAATTAAGGAATTACATGGCCCATAAATCCTTTTGGTTGGTTATAAGGCATGATTGGTGAGAAAATACCCATTCCAAGTGTCCCTTCCTCAGTAATAGAGGAGTAAAGGGCGTCTATTATCAACCCAATTATGTTCACATGTGACATTTAAATGATTTTACCTAAAAACATCACAAAGCAACAATAAAAAAAAATTAATGCACTTAAAAGCATCATTAATAGGCAAATTGCATTGCATTCACCCCAATCAAATCTATAATTGACTAAATAAAGGTTCATGTGGGATGTCTCTCTGAACTCACATGATGGTGTTGATTTTTATTATATATCCATGCAATACTTACAAATTTGTGAATCAAGGAATCGCATGGCCCATAAATGATTTTCTTTGGCTCTAAGGCATGATTAATGAGGAAATAACCATACCAAGCATCCCTTTCTCATTAATAGAGGAGTACTTGGTCACCCTTAAGATCAAATCATCCACGTGGATGCATATGACTAAACCCCAACCACTCCCATGGAACTAGTTTCTTTCAAGCTTCAACGATAAGCTTCAACAATGACCTATAAATATAACGACATTCCATGCATTTTGAAAAAAAAAATCTTAATGTAAGGTTATGATAGAAGAATTACTAAACCCCAAGCACTCCCATGGAACTAGTTTCTGACAAGCTTCAACACTGACCTATAAATATAATGTCATTCCATGCATTTTGAAAAAAAAAAATCTTAATGTAAGGTTATGGTGGAAGAATTATTAAACCCCAAGCACTCCCATGGAACTAGTTTCTTTCAAGCTTCAACAATGACCTATAAATATAACGCCATTCCATGCATTTTGAAAAAAAAAAATCTTAATGTAAGGTTATTATGGAAGAATAAGCCAAAGAGTAGGAAGAGTGTTGCTTCCTCTCACTTAATCTACCGTTTTCTTACTTTCATGTCGCCCATTTTCCCCTCCAAAAGTGTCCACACATAAGAATAAGTTATGCTTCCACTTGGGAGGGGGGGGGCATAAATGGAGAATTGGATTAAAGGACCTCTCATAGAGAAGATCGGAGACACGTGTGCAAGTTTCTTTGTAAGTGATATATTTCATGTTGTTTTGCCTTTCCATTGGGTAATAAATAACTTCTTCTCTTTCCTCCCAAAAAAAATAGTTTAAATGTTATTTGAGTCATTGGGTAATAAATAACTTCTTCTCTTTCCTCCCAAAAAAAAATAGTTTAAATGTTATTTGAGTCATTGAAAATCATTATTTTGATACTTTAATAGTTTTTATACATACTAAGTAATAGATAAGTTATTTATATTACTAAGCAATAGATAAGTTATTTATGTTATTATTCATTCGTCTTAATTCTAACAACCAACTAGGATAATTTTTCGGTACTCTCATGCATTAAACCTATATACGCATCCCTTCTATCATTTTTCATGACCATCATCCTCAATGTCACCCTCTCAAAGCACATATACTCCTTGTCTAGGTAAGGTGTTCATCTAGACCAATCCCGTGTCTTCATAAATTTTGGTTAGTCCCTCATAAAGGGCTCATACCTCTTTAGTCATGGAATGATAAATCTTGGTTTCTTTGATATGCTTAATATGTTAACTGTAGTAATTCAACCTTTTTTTCTAACTGGAAATTTTTTCTATTATATTGATATATAATATGTTCTCAAATCTGAATGGTTACAAACGCAGTTGAAGAGGCAATTGATATTAAAGAAAGAACTTTCTCCTATAGCGGTCTCTCAACCAACAAAGGGGGGAAATTCTTAAAATAGAAAATTCAAGAGACAAATAAAAGTTGCTAGGAGACTAGAAGTACTAGCATACAAATATAATTTAATAAACGAAAATAAAAGACCTGAACTAAACTTCAACTTTCAAAAATATAAAAGTCCATTGAGGATGAGAGAAGTTGTTCTTAGAAGAGAGTAAGAAAGAGAGGGGGGGCCTCATGTCCATCTATAGATAGATTGTATGATAAGATGCCCACTTTTTTTTGTAGAGATGCCTTTGATAATTGATCTGTTGATTTGTTATGCTCGCGATAGATGTGTTTGTAGCTAAGATTTTTAAAAGAGAGTTGTAGTGGTCTAATTATGTCCTTCCAAGCTAAGAGAGAGATAGCTTGTAGGTCGCCCCTGTTGCTCAACCACTCGATAATTATTATGGAGTCTCTTAGAATATGGTGGGCTTCAATGTGAAGTATGGAAGCCAATAATAGTGTAGCCCATGTGCCCAATATTTATGCCCTGGTGTTGGTGCTCGGGCCACAGTTGAAGGTCCATTTATAGAAAGTGTTTTTCGAGATTCTGATCAACCCACCAGCTCCACTCTGGGTGCCATTTGTTTGTGCTTCTCCATCGAACCATCATGTAGGGGTGGCGTCTATGTCAGGAGCCTTCTTTGTGTGCTGCGATCTTGGCTTTCTAAGGTGAAGATCATTCCAAGTTTTATAAATTCAAAGCGTTTTGTAAGCAGCAGAGCTCGAGAAAGGGATCCCATTTTCAAAGATTGTTTTATTTCTGTCCATCCAAATAGACCAGTAGACCAAGAAAGGAAGATGCATGTGGTTGTGTTCCTTATGGGACCAATGATCGAAACAGTCTGAGAGAGTAGGCTCGTCCCAAAAGGTTTTGAGATTTAAAACCAAGGCAATTTTAACCCAGACTTGTCTCAAGAAAGGACACTTGATAAAGAGATGATGATCTGCAGTTTTTGAGTCATTGTGGCACAGATGAAAGATATTTGGCCCAGTCCAACCCTTCCTTTGAAGTAAATCCCAGGTGTTTAATTTGTATGCAGTCAAAAGCCAGGTAAAAAATTCAATCTTTGGTGGAAGATGCCAGTTCCAAATATGTTTTCTCCAACCATAGATATTTGTGAGCCAACGCAAATTAGTAATGGCTGTGTATAAATTCTGAACAGTCAAAAATCCGGAATGATCACCCCCTGACCATAGAAGTCGATCATCCGAATCGGATAAATGAATACCTGAGTGTGTAAGGGTCTCGCAGAAGGTATTCCAGATGGGAGTTTGCTCTGCGTTAAGATCAAGGGATTTGCTTGAGCGCCAACAGTAAGGTAAACACTTTGATCTGGAGCAATCTTTTGCTTGATGAAGAAACCAAATATTTTTGGAGTGTAAGTGTTCCAGCTGATGAGGTGGAAATATGGAGGCTACATCCATGCCAAGGAACCAAATATTTATGTAATGTTTGTTCACACAATCGCATGATTAGTTATGTTTCCTCTTCCTTTTAATGATAAAGTGGTTCATATATAACTACAATGAATATAAATCATAATGGATATTAAAAAAGATACCGATAACAATAATAATAACTTTATATTAAAAATAAATAACCTAATGAAAAAAAGGCATCTATCTTCCTGCAGATACGCCTCAAAGTATATACATAATAATAAATAACCTAATGAAAAAAGGCATGTATCTTCCTGCAGATACCCCTCAAAGTATATACATAGTAGCGCCTAACTTAGAGTAATCAATAGTATCAATATATTATTATAATTTGTAGGCATCTTTGTCTATATTGTCTATAAGCACATTTATGTTGATTACATTAGTGTCAAAGGTTGTCTTGGCCAATTCATGGAAATATATGAATTCACAAATGGTGACTTTTATGGAATGGTACAATAAATACCATTAAGTGTTGGTCTAACTACCTATTATGTTATATATTCATTTGTATTCATGAAAATATATGAATTTACAAATGGTGACTTTCATGGAATGGTAGAATAGATACCATTAAGTCTTGGTCTAATCTATTAGATTATATATTCATTTGTACAAATAGGGATGTGTACATGAGGATTATTGAAAATCAATATTTTTTTTTTCAATATTGTCAAAATTTATTTATCGTAAATATATTTTTTTATTGAGGTTTTAAGGTTATTTAATGAAAAGTCGTTTGGTTATAAAGAAGAATTTCTCATATTAAAAAAATTACACAATCTAACTAAGGAGGATGAACAATGTTAAAAACAAGATATGGCACATTGTTCTCTTTAACATTAAATTGAGGTTGATGACTTCTTCTCTGATGAAAAAAGTGAAGACATTGATTCCAATTCCAAATCTGTTTGGGAATATGAAAATATGGATGATCAAGAAGTACCTAAAGATTTTTCCTATCCAATTTCAAAGAAATTCACATCATATCTAATTACAATCCGTGCATCGTATCTCACCTACAATCAAGACTATGTGATGGATTTGCACAAGCCATAAGATGTGGTGTTCGATCATGGAAAGAGAAAGCTAATGGAGGAATAATTCTCACACCACTACCTCAAGTCTCCCTTCAACTACATCTTCAACAAGACTGAGCTCATGGACATGTTCAGTGTTGTGATGAAGAAATGCAAGAAAGGCATCCTATGCAATTTCATGGCATGAATGAAAGACAAATTATAGTTTCTTGAGGGTGGAAAAAGAATCTAGTGCGTCTCTAGTCTCCCATCTTACCCATGTCCCTATACCTCCTAGGTGGTCACAATGCTCTCTATCATTGCTTATTCTAATGATGATGAATAATTACAAGTCCTTGCAAGCATACATCATGAATATCTCCTCCTTGACCCAATATCAAGAACATGCAAATCTGAGTCTAAGAATGAGGAATTTTAAATGGAATTGGTAAAAGTCCTATGTTCACTTGTCTTTGATAACCAAGAGTTTTGCCATGGTGGGAAAGATGGGAGGTATTATAGAAGCACACACAAGGAAAGGGAATATTTATGAAGGAATAAATGGTGGACATGTGTTGTACTCTTTGCAAGTATACTTACTCTCATCCCATTGTAAATAGGGTCTCTCTTTTGACTAATGGTTTTTCGACCCATTGTAATCTAATTACGGTTATGGGATTAGGGTTGTAATATAATCTAGGTTAGTGGATTAAGGTTTTGGATGTTGTGAAATATTGAAAATATCGTATTTTGAATGGTGAACTTAATATATAATGAAGAAGAGAGCAATGTGGCTCTAAGTTAGGTTGGTTTTCACAGTTAAGGGTTTCTAGGGTAAATCTTGTGTATATAGTGTGAATGTGCCAATGTTATTCTTATGCTTAGATTCTATTAGTATTGTTTTTGTTGCACAAGTTTATTAAACTCTTCATTTGTATCAAAGCAAGATTATTGGTTTTAGGGGTACACCTTTGTTGCTACAGTTTAGATCATTATATGAAGAGCAAGGGAATCTTGGGTTTGTGATAAACATGTTTTTAGTGGAAGCTTTGCATAGTGGATCTTATGTAAATAAAAATGGTGTGTAGCTCAAGAATAGAAATAGAGAAGTTTAATGGCCAGAGCTTCAAGTTATGAAATAGAAATGTGGAAGACCTTCTTGTAGATAAAGATCAATGGGTTGTTTTGGATCCAAGTACAAAACATGTTGTTTTGTTGAAAGAAGATTGGGAGAAGTTGGAAAGAAAGGAAAAAAGTAGGATTTGACTTTGCCTCTCATGATTCGGATCTCAAGGGGCTGAGATCTGGATGGCTTGAATGCCGAGAGAGGAGGAGCTTAGACGTGCCAATATTGCATAAAAAGAAGCATGGACAAAAAAAAAACATGTAAATGAAGTACTTGGGAGGTGAGGCTCAAAGAGGAGCCTCACCTCTAAAACCAATTACCAGTAAATCACTCAGAGCTAATTAATCTCAGAATGAACAATACAAAAATATGAGAGAAGCCAAAATGAGTAACTTGATATTATGAGAATGTTTGTTAGGCCTTTATATAGCATTACAAAATGGTCCATTGGACAAAGTCAAAAAGAGCTCATTAAATGAGTCTTTATTATTATTATAATAGATCTAACTACCCAACTAACTAATTAGTGGAAAATAAAACACGATACAATAATGGAGAGATGAGACTCTCTTTGACCCATATGGGCAATCTGTTAGCCCAATTAATTAATGAGGATGTGCGAATCTCCTTGATCCACATGGACAATCTATTAACTTTATAGCTTTATGAATTTTGCATTTGATAAACCATGTACCCCCTTAAAATTCAGATCATTCCTCCCCCCTTAGAAAATGATGGTCCCCATCATTTCACCCATGCTAAAAAGAGAAACCCCATTATCATACCATTATGATTACAATGTGAAAATATTCAATGAAGAGAAGGATTTTGTGTGGTTGACCCATAATCATGGGTTTGTGGTTGACCCATAACATAGTTGACAATGGCATTGTAAATGGGTAGAAAAATAAAGAAATTTTAATAAAATCTCAAAATTTTAAAAAATAATATGGGAAAATCGTGACTTTGGGGGCTGTGAACATCCTTCATCAAATCTATTCATAACTTCTGCTACAGGTGATGAAATCCAATTCCGTCGAAGACCCATTTGAGCTACTGAAGAGATATTTTCATCCATATGCGGAACTCCTTCTGTAGTTTCTTGAGAAGGGAGGAAAAGACCTTTGAATATGGTGGCACGCGCAGCCTGCTTGGGTCAAATACATGCTGAGATTAAATCAATGATATCTCTCAAACCAGGAAGCCAAATGTGATTCCATGAAATACCCATTTGAGATCTTGAAAAGATATTTCCATAAATATGTTGAAATCCTTCTTTAGTTTCCAGAGAGGGGAGAAAAAGACCGTTGAAGATGGTGGTACACGCGCCTCCTTGGGTCAAATATATGCTAACATTAAATCAATGGCATCTCTCAAACCAGGAATCCAAACGTGATTATGTGAAATACCCATTAGAGATATTGAAGAGATATTTCCAATGAGATATGGTAGAGCCTCTAAAATTCTATGTAGAGGTTGCAGCACCTCTTTGAACTTGGTTGAGTGTAGAGGGCCACAAAGGATGTCAAGGGTTTGTAGAGCAGCATGGGTCGTTGTAGATGTGGAATCTTCGTGGGCATCATAGACACCCTGCAAATTTGTTGAAAATTTTTCAGATCAATGGATGTAGTGGATCCATATATGGATGTAGTGAATCCATGTATGGTTCTCCTTGTAATGGTGAACGAAGATCCAAGGGCAAAACAAATCCATGTAGTGCCTATGGACCAACTGTGACACTTGCAGTGTATGGCTCGAAAAATGGATTACGATAGTACCAAAAGGAGGTTGGTGATTGTTGAAAATGTTTGAACCTGCAACATGCTTCAAACCCGTGTCCTGATGGAGAGCGTACCTACTCTGATACCACTGATCTGGATCTCGGGGGATGAGATCTAGATGGCTTGAATGTCGAGAGAGGAGGAGCTTAGATGTGTCAATATTGCATGAAAAGAAGCATGGACAAAAAAAACATGTAAATGAAGTACTTGGGAGGTGAGGCTCAAAGAGGAGCCTCACATCTAAAATTAATTACTAGTAAATCACTCCGAGCTAATTAATTTGACAATGAACAATACAAAAATATGAGAGAACCCAAAATGAGTAACTTGATATTATGAGAAGGCTTGTTAGGCCTTTATATAGCATTACAAAATGGTCCATTGGACAAAGTGAAAAAGAGCTCATTAAATGAGTCTTTATTATTAGTATAATAGATCTAACTACTCAACTAACTAAGTAGTGGAAAATAAAACCCGATACAATAATGGAGAGATGAGACTCTCTTTGACCCATATGGGCAACCTATTAGCCCAATTAATTAATGAGGATGTGAGCATCTCCTTGATCCACATGGGTAATATATTAACTTTATAGCTTTATGACTTTTGCATTCGAATTTAGACCATATACCCCCTTAAAATTCGGATCATCTCAGATTTGGTGTTGTTGAATATCTCCGAAGAAAAAAGTACAAAGAATCTATGTGATAAGTTAAGGAATTTGTATCAGTCAAAGTCCCCAGTAAATAAGTTGTTTCTTTGAAAGAAGTCGTGTCATCTTAGGATGGATGATGGCAACTCTTTAACAAAGCATCTAAAATACTTTAATACTCTTGTATGTCATCTTGCCTCTATTGATACTTAATATAGAGGAAGAGGATAAGTGTATTAACATGTTATGTTCTTTGTCATACTCTTGGGATAATTTGGTTGTAGCAATTGACAGTGCTACTCAATCCACATTAAAGTTTGAGGTTGTAGTTGCATCCTTGTTATAAGAGGAAATGAGGAGAAAATCCATGGAGGGTGTGGCCAAGGATGTTTTATCTATAATATATTGTTCCCAAGAGAGGAAAAACAAGTCTTCGTGGGGTAGATCTAATCTAGAGTTATATCTAAATCTCTAAGACAATTTATAAGGAAATTTTGGAAATGCAGTAAAGTTGAGCATTATAAGAAAGATTGCAGATTTAAGAACGTTGATAAAAACAATGGATTTAATGATGCTCCATCCACATAAATAAAAACCTCCATAGAAGAATGAGGTGATATTTACTTGACATCTACAAGTACATATTAAGATCATGATGTATGGTGGATTGACTTAGGTGCTTCATTTCATATGACTCCTCAAAGTGAGAGGTTTTTGTTAATATTAAAAGTACAAAGGAGGTGATGTTTTCCTAAGAGATGACTCAATAGCCAAAATCATAAGACTTGGAAACTGATCAAAGACAGAAACACTGGAACTCTCCATGGGGTTCTGCACATTCCAAATCTAGATAGAACCCTGATATCCATAGTAAGATGAGTGATGCAGGCACTGATAGAATAATTGAAAAGGAAACTTCCAACATGGTTCAAGAAGCATTGGTCTATACTAGACCATGCATTTCCCATGCAGTAGGAGTTTTGAGCATGTATATGTCAAAACTAGGGAAGAAACATTGAACAACTGTAAAGAGGATCTTCAGATATTTGTGTGGAACTTTAGATTATGCAATATGCTACCAAGAAATACTTGGATCTCACAAAGATATAGATATACATGGTTTTCTTGATGTGGATTGGGCTAGAGATCTTGACCACAAAAGATCTAAGGGTGGTTATGGTTTTAATCTATTTGGCGGAGCAATCAGTTGGATGAACAAGAGGTGGCATGTATTTGCATTGTTAAATATAGAAGTTGAGTACATGGTAGTCATTCATGGAAGTAAGGTAGTTTTATGGTTGCAAAGATTGTTTTCAAGTATTGGTTTTGTTGAGAAAGAAGTGAGAATAGGTTGTGACAACTCAAGTGCATTTTTTCTAGCAAAGAACCTTGCTTATCATTCCAAGAAAAAGCATATTGATATGCAATACCATTTCATTGGAGACATGGTTGAACACAATAAAGTGTTGTTGTAGAAGATTGATACATTGAAGAATGTTGCAAACTCATGAACAAAGTCTCTCTTGGTGTAGAGAATCAATGTTTATAGTTGCCCTTAGCAACTCATTATAAGAACCCCTCATGTCCAACCCATTTTTTGCAAAGAATACCACAAGTGGGAGAATTTTGGACATGTATTAGTCTCATCCCAATGCAATGGGGGTATGGGGGGTGATCACCCCCCTCGTTGAGGGGGCACAAGGGGTTTTTTTTTGGTCTTCTTTTCAGCGAACGGTTTTTAGGCCCATTGTAATCTAACTTGAGTTAATGGATTAGGGTTGTATTTTAATCTAATTTAATAGAATATGGTTTTGGGTGGTATACCTAAAATATTGTATTGTGAATGGTGAAGTTAATATACAGTGAAGAAGCAATATGTGCAACTCTAAGTTAGGTTGCTTTTCCAGGTTAAGGGTAATAGGGGTAAATCATGTGTATATTGTGGGAACGTGCCATGGTTATTCTTATGTTTAGATTATCTTAGTACTATTTTTCTTGCACTTTCTTGTCAAACTCTTCAAAACTAAGCATGCCTAATCAAACTATTTACATCAACTTCCTTTGCTCAGAAGATCACAAGATCAGTGTTAGTTCATAATTATACATCCTTCAACATGATCCTAGTGATTGGGTAATTCACTCTTTGTGATTTTTCCCATTATGAGAGTCACCGCCTCATGTGGTAATGGTGGCCTTGAACCTTGTGCTTCCTTTAGAACATTACAAAAAACAAGGAAAAACAAGAGATTACAAGCAATTGAACTTGAAATATAGCTTGGCTATCATTACCAACTTTGGGAATGGTTTTTCTAATGTGCTCCTAAAAAATCATTGAGAAAGATGCTTAGACATATGAGGTAGCTATATTTTCTTCCCAATACAGTAACTTAAGCAGTTATTGCTTATTTGCATGGATTAGGAGATGACCTGCAAGGAAATGATAAAGTCATGGTCTTACATTTTGGTTGATTTAAAATGTGCTCAATTTCAACTAGCAAAAATAGAATAAATGGAACTCATAGACAATGTTAACAAGGAGTCTTCCAAAATAGTTCTTCTCTACAAATCTTTGAGGATGAAGTGTTTTCACTAGGCAAAGTAATAAATATAATTCATAATCAATATATAATAGAGATACTCATAATAATAATAAATTTATATTAATAATAAAGAGATTTCTATTGACAATGCATTTCTCTTCTTAAAGATACCCCTTAGAGTATTTTTGTAGTTGGATTATGAACTCATTGTAATCAATCTTATCAATATTTTATTACAAGTTATAGACATATTTTTCTCTATTGTGTATAAGCACTTTTATGCTTATTACAAGGACCTTTTTATCCACTTATCTTATTATGACCTATGTTTGTACAAACTTAGGTCATGAAGTTGGGTTCCTATGGAAAACAAATACCCAATACAATAATACATTGGTCTTTCAAACTAGTGTTTGATTTTATCGATGGACAATTGACCAGTTGTCTTAAACCTTGGGACAATGTGTTTGTCTGCAGCTTGAATTTATTGGCACCAATCTAACACATCGTCTTATGCCTTCCTATAATTCATTTGTATGTGTTTTCCCCACACTGAAGTATAACGAAGGGGTTTGTGTGGAATTTTGTTCTTTTCTATTTTCACTATAAAAGAAACAAATAATCTAGGAAAAAGAATTGTACATAGAAAAGAATTGGAAATTTTGTAAACTTAACAATAACATATGGTGATGCAATTCCTCCTCTATAATCTTTGTCCATTTTAATTTGTCTACCTTTGAAACTTACTTGGGTATTAAAGTAAATGCATTTAATCATCTAGTCATTATAGTCCTCTATCCCACACATGTGACAAAGCATTCTTAGTGTCTTTAGGTTGTTACCATCCTTGATCACATCTAATGGGTAAGATTTATGAATATCCATTAAAGTCATCTAGGATTCCAATCATGCCTTGGTATAGTGTTTATTCTTCTTCTTTTTTTCCTCAAAAATAAACGTACTTCTATTCATCCGGAGAGAACCAAATTACATTCTATAGGTGCATTTAGCACAACCCAAGCATGGGTAGAAATATCCCAAGGGGAAAAAAAATTGGTTGGGATGCCATAAAGTAAAAATAAGAAGTAAGAACTGAATAATAAACCCCAACTGAGTCAGAAAAAACGCCAGACTAGAGAGCCTGTAACAGGAAAGACCCCAAATATGCAATCCCAAACAAACCCAAGTGGAAGGAAGGACCAGGTCAGAGAGGTATGAAATCCACAGATCAACAAGACCAGAAAGCACCAACATCGACCTCAAAGATCAACAGGACCTCAAAGCTCTCGCACAACCCATGACATATGGAGGAGAGGAGACATCGATAGCCGCTTATGGGAGCCAGATCTGATCATACATCAAACCCTGAAAAACCAAAGAAACCTAAGAGAGGAACCGCAAACTAGGAGCCGATAAAAGTGGAAGAACCCACCCCATGACCCAACCCCAGATCCATGCTCCCACGAAGGAAGAATTGTCGGCCTCACCTCGAAACAATAGATTTGGAACAACTAGCCTCCCCTTGAAACAACAAATCTGGAAAAAGGAACCTAGGTAGTGCCCCCATAGATGCACCCAACAACAAACAACATCCTGGAACGGAAGAAGCATTCACTAGGATCGCATTACCACCTGAAAAGGGATGGATCCGGGCACACAACACCATCTGAGAAAGTGTAAGTCCCATGGAGAAGACACAACATCACTAGGAGAGCGGTTGCTAGAAGCTACTAATCGTCGCCATCCACCAGAGAGAGCTCGAGCCTTGCACGAGGAACAAATGTCGAGCAGGAAGGTTCTGCCTCACATGGAAAAACCGGGAAGAAAGACCCTAAAACAAAAGAGAGAGTAACATCGGGGAAGATGTTTCTTCATAGCGAAGGAGGCCACAAGAGATACCGCACCCGAGCAGCAGACGAGAAGAACAAGGGGTCTGTGGCCAAGGAAACCCTAGCCGTAGACCTCCTCCTCGATTACTTTCTTTTTTTCACTTTGCAATTGATGAATATCACTTTATCATCATAGTGTTTATTCTTCTTAATTTTGACAACATAGAATTCTTCTCCCATTCCTCTTCTCCTTTGGGAACTTTTACTACAACAAAACCCTATCATTTGCTTCCCTTTTAACCTCCTTTTTTTTCCTTCATTTTCAGTTTTAGTGTGTGTTTTTGCATTTTTGGGTGAAACTAGTCAAAATATAATGGGTGGAGGCTAAAGTTGACACTACATGTAGTCACTTGAGCTTCCAGTTTTGTTTTAATACAAAAAATAAAGTCAACTCTATTCACTATATACAACATTAACTTTCACCCATGAAATTACATACAATTTCCCTCATTATCTTGTATTTCTAGAGACTCAGTTGTTGGTTTTTGTTCCACTGACTATCAATGACATGATTTAATATTTATTGGTCCTGACTATCAATTACATGATTTAATAGTTATAGGTCCATGTCCACATCCATTTCCATGTCCATGCATTCGCATTTTTCTTATAGTACGCATATACTCTACATGGCCTGGTTTGTTGTTTGATCATATGGGATATTATAAATCTCAACCTTAAAAAATATAGTAGTATGCATTATTTATGGTGGGATATTAAAATGTACAATGCATTGAGATTGAAATACAAAATGAACATTAACTTCACTCCTATATATTAAATAAATCAAACTTCACTCCTTCCATATATTGAATAAATCAATGCTCTCTCTCTCTCTCTCTCTCTCTCTCTCTCTCTCTCTCAAAATTGGCATGTTTCTTGTTTTAAGAAAGACATGGTTGCATTAAAAGAAAGATGTGGTTTACATGTCTCTTGCTTGTTTTAAGAAAGATTATGTTGCATTAAAAGAAATATGTGATTAACATGTCTCTTGTTTTAAGAAAGATGTGGTTGCATTAAAAGAACAATGTGGTTGCACAATATAGTGAGTTATTACAATTTTTTAAGAGAGTTTGATATTGAAAATCCAAAATTCCCCAAGAGGGTGAAGAGTTTGCCTACAACCTATATATGTCTTACATTTTTCTTCAAAAAAACTAAAGACCCCACTACTATAAATTCTAACAAGTTATCTTAACAGTAATATCAATTTCTAAAACATGAAGACCTGAAAATTATTGATTGTGGATAGATATCCCTCCATTAATAGGGGAGATTCCAAGGTTAACTAAGGGCCCAACAAAATATTCTATTCTACCTCATTTTCATGCCACTCCTGGCTTGATTTCCTTCCCATTCTGAAAGTAGATGAGGGATGGGGAGATTTCTTCAGGACTTCAATGAAGGATAGATATTTCAATGTCATATATGAGTGAGCATGCGGCACTAGAGATACATTTTTTGTTTCCTCCTCTTCCTCTTATGCCTCATCTTATTCCTCTACTTATTCCTTTGATTCCTCTGGTTCCTCATCTTCCTTCTCTTCATCCTTTGAATTCTCCTCTTAGATTCCTATTAGAATAGTTTTCTTTTGATCCTCAAGGGGGTTATATGGATCCATCCTTCCTTCATGACGATTTGTGCCAAAATTGGGGGCATTCAACGATTCATCATCCCTCACGGTTTCCTTTTCCAATTATTCTAAATTATTAAGGACTTCAAATCTATTATTGCTTGATTTGGAAGGTCCCTCTTGGGATGATTTCGCTTACTAGTTCCCTTGCACTGAGTATTTCTTCACCTTCTTGAAGTTATCCTAAACTCATTATCATTGTTCGGCAATTTCTTTGAAGGGGATGATCCTCTTGAAATTTTGGATAGCTTCCCATAAACATGATAAGAATTACACTTAAAAGGAAGTTGCTCATAACCAAGAGATTTTTTATGACTCCACCCATCCAAGTTGATTTGTAGAGCCTCTAGAATTACCTTTTCCAATTCCACCTCCACACATATATGTGCAATTGCACATGCATGCATGCACACACAAACATGTATATGTATCTTAAAGAGATATGTCAATTTTGTTTGTTTTTGTTGACATACGTTAAAATATGACAAGAAGATATTTTTCTCTAAAATCAAAGCTCATTAATCCCTTGACCCATAACTCGAACCACCTTAATCCATTAATCCTCGACAATTAACTAACTCCCTAACCCTTTAACATTGAAACTTCCTACACCACTAATAACCCAATTCTAACCCCCGTACACAATACCCTAAAATATCATAACCTCCAACTACTATGACACCTTGCAACATGTATCCCCTAATCCTTATGAACCTTGATAATTTCACCCCTTTCACAAACTCTCCCTCCCTCGTCATTAACAATTATTGATTTACTAACCATCTCACCTGTAACCTTCCACACAATTGACCATCTACAAGATCTGAATTATGTCGAGAACGAAACAAGACAAAAACAAAAATATAGCATAGAACAAGAAAATACAATGAAACCCAACTTCTATTAATGAATAAGATATAAAAACATTGTAGAACACAAACTGGAAAAATGGGGTAGCTTATCTCTGAAAAGAAAGAGATGTTGATCATGCTTCATTCACAATAAGATTTACATCACACTCCATTGCATGCTTGAAGGGCCTCCTTCACCTCAATTATATATGAGAGAGTAAGAGGAGAACAATTCCCATGATTCATGTGGGATAAATTAGTCTAAGTTTATAAAATTCCATAGGAATGTAAAATACTAAGACTTCCTAGGCGATCACCCATCCCAGTACTACTCTATCCCAAGCGTGCTTAACTGCGGAGTTCTAATTGGATCTGGTGAATTAATGCTATGTTGTAAACATGTACATAAGACCACTAGGAAATCATTACATGATGTTTGTAATTAACAAATGAAGATGACATTACATTCCATTCCCCATCAAAATGGTGAATACCATGGTTTATCAAAACCATATGCTTGAAATGTTGATTCAGTGGAAAAGGTGGATGGCCATAGAGATCCGCCTGGATCATTTCTCCCCCCTTAGGAAGCAATGGTCCCCATTGCGTCAAGTTCCCTCGTGAGATGGAGAAACTTCTATTGAATCTGAACCTTGGTGAGTCACTTTCCTTGTTGAAGTAGATGGCATGCTTGTACACTGCCTTTGGAAGGATGTCATGAACCTGTTGGAGGTGTTTGATCCGTTCAATAGATCTGGTTGCGTGATCTGCCTTGGTCTGAGTGTGGGAGGACTATGTCGGTGAAGATGAAGCAATAAGAGCTATATCAATATTGGAGGCTAATGGTTGGAACCCCAAACACACCTGAAAAGGGTTGTGGCCAATAGAGCTATGTTGAACATATGGAAGACTCCCATTATATTTGTGATCCTCTACAATCGTCCTGACATGCTTTTGTTGGATAGAAACGTCTTGGGTTGAGGTTGTAGTGGTCACAGTGACCTTATGTTCACCTTCTAAATGGATCATGAAGAGGGAAAACTTTTTGGTGTGAAAGATTACTCTACAACATTGCTTTTTTGAGATCAATGAAGTGGAAGTAGTTGGAGCTACCTCTGGTACCCTGTAGAGATGACCTCCCAGAGTAACAATGACACTACGAGTTCGAGACTCATAGATAGTGTGGCATTTCCACATATATGGTTGTCCTAAAATAACATCACAGACTTCAACTGGGGAAACATCACACACTACCTCATCCTTGAAGGGCTTGATTCCATAGGACAAGTGACATGGTTGGCTGACACAAATGTCTCATCCCCAGCTCAACCATATGATGGTGTATGGTTGGGGGTGTGGCATCGTTGGCAACTTCAATCTCTTGACAACCTTGGGTGAGATCAGGTTCTTCTAACTCTCGTTGTCAATAATGAAATGCGATGGGGTCCCCTTTACCCACATATGTGAGTGGAAGAGGTATCGTCCCTCCTCAAGCTCCTCTGGTTCTTCTATTTGTATTGTTGTGGTTGTGATGGTAGCAATGGGTTCTGCATTGATGATTTGTTTCCCTTTATTGTGCTTTGAATCAGAGTCCAATTCAAGTTCCAATTCTTTTTCTTTGAGCTTGACCACCAATTACTGTTTCAAGCGACATTCATCGATGTTGTGCCAGGGGATGTTGTGGAAATCACACCACTTTCCGGTGTCTTTATTAGACTTCTCGTTACCCTTCTTTACCTACGTCTTGGCTTCGCTCTTTTGAGGTTGGCATTCCTTTCTATGACCTTCGTTCTGTGAGTTGGGGTTGCCTTTGCCATGATTATGTTGTGGCGTATTTTCAAACCTAAACTCACGCTTACTCTATTTCTTGAATTTCTGCTCAATTTTGACTACATATCGATAAGCATCTCCCAGTGAGGAGATGTCCAAGAAATCCATCTGTGTTTGGATGTACCTGTGCAGACCACTGTGATACTTCAAAACTAGGTACCGCTTGGAGTCTTTGATACCCATCTTTGAGCGCAAGGTATGAAAGATGTTAGTGTACTCTGGTATCGTCTGATCTCTTTTATGACACAGAGTCGTCCATCTCATGTATTGGTCATCATAGTTTTCGACAGGGTAGAACTCCTACTTTACGATATCTATAAAGACCGCCCAAGTGGGTTCTCTCCTGAATGGTGTAGATTCATCCGCGGTGCRCATCTCYCAGTAACCTTCCCACCAAGCTCTGACATGGGGAATGGATTTAAGGAACRTGAAGGTGATATTTTCACTGTTGGAGAAATTTTGGACGAAGTAATAACCTTCTAGCAGATTCAGCCATTTTTTTAGAGCATCTGCATCTATTTGGCCTTCAAATAAGGGGATATCAAAATTGACTTGTACCTTCAAGGGTGTCGTACCTATGAAATGGTTTCTTGTCAAATATGCCTCAGTCGCTGCCTTCAGTCATCTTCGAAGGATCTGAGGGAAGTTGTCCATCATCTCGTTCCTCTGTTGCACGAGGGATTCCTCGAGCAACATCTTGAAAGGATCTCCTGCTCTGTCATCTCTCTTTTCTTCCGCCACGGGAGGTCGCTTGGCTAGCGAGAGAGTTTGTCCTCAAGCGAAACTATCTCGAGACCCAAATCTCTATACCTTGACCTCGTTGGGGACCTTCTATGAGAAATGACAAGGATAAGACTTCTTTGATACCACTGATCTGAATTATGCTAAGAACGAAATGAGACAAAAACAAAAATATAGCAGAGAACATGAAAATACAGCAAAACCCAACTTCTATTAATAAATAAGATAGAAAAACATTGTAGAACACAAACTGGTAGAATGGGGTAGCTTATCTCTGAAAAGAGAGAGATGTTGGTTACACTTCATTCACATAAAGCTTTATATCACACTCCATTTCATGATTAAAGGGCTTCCTTCACCTCAATTATATATGAGAGAGTGAGAGGAGAACAATTCCCATGATGCATATGAGATAAATTAGTCTAAGTTTATAAAATGCCATAAGCATGTAAAATACTAAGACTTCTTGGGAGGTCACCCATCCCAGTACTACTCTAGACCAAGTGTGCTTGATTGTGGAGTTCTAATGGGATCCGGTGCATTAATGCTATGTTGTAAGCATGTACATAATACCACTAGAAAATCATTACATGATGTTTGTAATTAACAAATGAAGATTTCATTACATTCCATTCCCCATCAAAAGGGTGAATATCATGGTTTATCAAAACCATATGCTTGAAATGTTTATTTAGTGGAAAAGGTGGATGGCCACTGAGATCCACCTGGATCACTACACCTAACCCATGCACAAACCCATCAACCACCAAATCCATTTTGACCCAATCCTCTCCAACCCATAAATCATATTTAAACCCACCTAATCCAATATAACCCCCTAAAGAGATATGGCACTAGTGAACCCGCATGCAAACACACTTGTCCTAGAATATTATACCTATTTATCCATTATTGTTCCATTAACTTGTAACTTCATAATCCCATCACCCACAAAGCTACCCATGAAACCCATTAACTTATTAACCCTCCACCTGCATTGACCACATGGCCCATTGTTGACCAATCTTGAACTTACTAACCATGGTAGACCATGGTTGATCAAGTAGCCCACTGACATAAAACCCTCTAACGTGTATCTACTTGACACATGCCTTCACCCCAATTATTTTTAATGCAATCACCCCCTTTCACCCATATTACCTAYTAAATACTTTGAACACCAGCGTACCAACCCATAACCCTTAACATTAACCCATTGATTCTTAACCTTCAACCACACATACCCAATGTAATAACCTCTAACCCCTAATGTTTAATTCATGACTAGAATCCCAAACCATTAACCTACTAACCCCAACCCACTAACCCCTTAACCTAATAAACCTAACTCACTAGTCTCTCTAAAGCCATTAACAAACCCTACCCCAACCCACTAACCCACTAATCCTCTAACCCTTAAATGACTACCATGACTTGAAAGTTATGCTTACACTTGAAATACCTAACTTAGATCACAACATTATTTAGAATTACCTAGATTGGCTCGTGCCATTCATTATCCACATGGAGGAAACAATTTGTGTGTGATACTATAGGATAAATAATGTACTTTAATAATTGTTTAGAAATGACATTCTTATCAAATCCTTGATTAATTGTTACTTGCTCAATCATAATATTGTTGAACTAGATGGGCATGCAAGGGTCCAACTTAATAATATATTGAGTAGAAGACATCCAATGCAAGTTGTCAAGGCTCCCTATCTAACGTGTATAAGGAAGTAAATATGTAAATCATCATAGGGTTACAATATGCACATAGGCAAAAAAATCAATTGTCATAGTCATCGTCATTGTCATCATCATCTTCATCTTCGTAATCATTTTCGGCGTCGTCATCATAGTCATCATGATCTCCATCGTTGTCGTCTTCATTGTCATCATGTTCTTCATCATCATAACGATGACGATGACAATAACAATGAAGAACAGGACAACAATAATGATGTGACATTGATGGCAATGATAATGGCAATATATTTTAATGCAACCGATGTTATGGTTGTTCTGGTAGTCCACCAAACTAGAACCCTCTAACCCATATATACTTGATACATGACCCTTCACCCCAACAACTTCACATACAATTTCCCCCTTTCACCCATATAACCTACTAAAGACTTTGAACACTAACATACCAACCCCTAACCATTAACATTAACCCATTGATTCTTAATCTTTAACCCACACATGCCTAACCTAATAACCTTTAACCCCTTATGCATATTGTATGATTAAACCCCTAAATCACTAACCTAATAACCCCAACCCATCGCCCCCTAACCTAATAAACCCAACTCCCTAGTTTGTCTATCCCCACTAACCCACAAATCCTCTTACCAAAATCTTCCTAACCCTTGAACCACTACCAAAAACTGAAAGTCATGCTTACCCTTGAAAAATATAGCTTAAATCACAATACTATTTAGAATTGCATATATTGGCTCAAGCCTCTCATCTCACACATGGAGGAAAATAATTTGTGTGGGCTACTACATGATGAATAATTCCCTTCAAGAATTGTTTAGAAATGATATTCCTAATGGATCCTTAATTAACCATAATTCACTCAATCATAATACCATTGAACTTAAGCGGCATGAATGGATCTAATTTAATAATCTATTAAGTAAAGTGTGACCAATGCATTGTTAAGCCCTAAATAGTGGCTCATTACCCCTTAATTGGGGCATATTACATTAGTAATGTTATTTTATTTATGTCGGCTTTATTCCATTAGTTGTAATTATACCTCCTAGTCTCCTGTATATACCAAGGAGACATTTTCATTTTGAATCATCTTGGAATTGAACATTTATGTGGGCATAAGGAGGTTGCCCCCTCGAAGAGGCTTATTATTTGAATTTCTATCTTTTTCAAGGCGTTGATTACTTATTCTGAGGTTTTTCTATGCTATATTGATATTTGGTTCCTAACATATGGTATCAGAGCTCAAGGTCTTGGGGTTTCGCTGCTACATCTGAGACACCTTGGCATTTTCGCTATAACATTTTTTCTACAACGTTTCAGAAGGAACATCTTGGAGGATATTTAGTAGACGGATCAAGGTACATTGGGTTAAAATTTCAGCTCTGAAACCCTAACATAAGTTTTGAAGGAGGGGATTGGGTGTTTTTAAGACTACAACCATACAAACAAATGTCCCTCAAGCAAGACAAGAAGGATAATAAATTATCACCAAAGTACTATGGCCCTTATAAGGTGTTGCAAAAGATTGTTAT
>SNQJ01S0009161.1:116107-127277 GCA_010110895.2 Picea sitchensis | reverse complement strand
GAAGCTCTTCTTCAACTGCATAGCTGAAAACTCTCTAACAACTACAACTCTTGGAATGCCTTGAATCTTTCCTTGCTGCCATTCCTCATTAAGACATGTGATTGTCTTGTTGTAAAAATCTAGGACATCATGATGTTTTTCCAACCAATACATGCCAATTAGATATTCATATGAACCCAATGGTATGAAGTTTACATCTACCTTCGCGTTGAGTTCATTCATGTCTATTTGATAATATTTAACCAACTCATTGATCTTCCTCTTAGCCCCCGTGGCTAACTTAAATAACTAAGATTTCTTATTATTACCGCTTTGCAAGTGAAATCTTTCAACAATGTTAGCATTTATGTAACTATGCATAGCTTCAAAATGAATTAAAATTTCTATGGGTTGGTTATCAATCTTACCTTCCACTTCGATCATGGGGGATTCATATTATGCCTGCTTGTTGTCCAAGTCTGCATAAATCCCTGGCATACTTCCTCCCATGTCTTCCATTGTCTCTGCCTCCTAAATGTTGTGGACAATCCTCATTCATTCTCCTTTATGAGGTCAGTTCCTATATAAGTGATTCCCTTCACATCCCCAACATTGAAAAGGTTGTTGCCTTGGCCTTTTCCCAAATGAATCTACATTCTTTTGATCATTTTGGGTTGTCTGGCCTTGCTGATTTGCTTGGGATTTTTTTTCTGAAAAAGGGTGGCTTAAAACCTTTCTGCCTTTGGTCCTTTTTTCCTTTCAACTTGTCATTCCAAACCTTTTGGAAAACTGGCCTTCATTTGCTTTGCTCATAAAGGTGCCTTTCTCTCCTTATGGTTTCTTCCAAGGTATTGGGGTTATCATATAAACTTGTCACTATATAAGGAGGGTAACCCACTTAGAAACCTTTGGATTTTAACCTTCTCATACTTGATGAAGTCAACATACTTCAACAATTCAAAGAACCACTTCTCATATTCCTCCATTGTTATGGTTCCCAACTTGAGTTCAAAGAACTCTTTCATCCTTTTCTCATAGTAATGCTCGAACAATTATTTATCTTGGAAATATCCTTTGAATTTCCTCCATGATATTCTCTTCTCATCGAGGTTCTTTGCTTGCTTAATTTGATCCCACCACATGGTTGCCTTTGCCTACAAGTGGTAGGTGGATATCCTAGCTTCTACACAAGATGGGTAGTCATACAGCTGGAAATATTTCTTCATTTCCAATATCCAAGCCTCTATCTCTTCTCCTTTCCTGTGCCTACCATTGAAAGTAGGTGGCTTTATTTTCTTGAGTTCACCTTGAAAGATGTTTGCCTCAGGCATTCTTCTTTTCCTCTGAATGAGAGACACACTTGGGTTGCATGCTAGTCCTAAACTTGCATGGGTTCTCCTAGTGGATTTCCTTGGAGAATGATGGCACCTGCCCATGCTTCTTGAATTCCTATCATTTCCATGATCATCCCTTTTTCTATGGGATCTTAATGGTGATACTTTTCTACCACTAGCTGCTTGCTTGGTGCTAGAATCCTTTTTAACTTTCTTAGGCAACATATTTAAGCTCTGAAGTATCTCTTCTTGAGCCTTTATAATACTTTCATTATCAGCCCTGTAACTCTGCACTTCCCTATGTGTGACAAGCCCTTGCCTATCTCTCCTTCCATTCGACTCTGTCTCATCATTCTCCATGATGACATGCAGACCTCTAAACTCTTCCTCATGGATGTAATATCTTTGAGCATCTTCCATAACTCCAGTCCTCATATATGAACTAAAGTCTCTTTTTGTACCTCTAATTTTGCAAGAAATGTGCATATAATAATTGTTGTTAGAACATGCATATTATAAAACATTTTATTAATGATAATACATGTTACTTCTTCATTAATTTCTGAAGGAAACATTTCACTAATTCAAATTTTGATTTTCTTGATGCATTCCTCCCAGAAACAATTTTCCAACGACTGAAAACTTTCCCAAAATCGAGCTCTGGTTTGAAAGTTATAACCCTCTGAATTTCTTGTATAGGTCTACAACATATTTGGAGATATGAAGTCCCAAATTCTCCTCCATTGATCTATCTTAATGGATTCATCATAGATTTAAGTCATGTTTCTTCTTCATACCTTCCATGAACCCACCACCAACACTTAGTTTCTTTTTTCACTTCTTTGCAGACTCGCGGACTCACAGACTCACAATCTTGTAAATTTTCTTTCATAAGTCCATCTGAAAAGTCTCAACACAGTCATTTTTCCACTTCTTCAGACTTGCAAACTTGTGGACTCACAGACTCACAATACTGTAACCTTTCTTTCATAAGTTCATCCGAAAAGTCTCAACACTTAGTCATTTTTCCACTTCTTCGGATTCGTGGACTTGCAGACTCATGGAATCACAATATTGTAACCTTTCTTTCATAAGTTCATCCAAAAAGTCTCAACACTTAGACATTTTTCCACTTCTTCGGACTCACGGACTTGCAGACTCATGGACTCACAATAAGTCCCAACACTTAACCATTTTTCCACTTCTTTGGACTCACAATATTGTAACCTTTCTTTCATAAGTCTGTTCGAAAAGTATCAACACTTAGTCATTTTTCCACTTCTTCGAACTTACATACTCGCAAAATCAAAATCTTGTAACCTTTCTTTCATAAGTCTGTCCAAAAAGTCTCAACACATAGTTATTTTTCCACTTCTTCAGACTCATGGACTTACAAACTCATAAACAAATTTCCAGTATCTTATCACAGTCTTGTGGGACTAACAGTTGGTCTACCACATGGATCCACATCACCTGCCAACTATAATCTCGTCCAACATGTACCTACCATCGTGGAATCACACGTCTTTCTTCTACCACATTAGCTGATACGTGGACTCCACGCCATGCCGACGTCATCGTATGGAGAAATACCCATTTTTTTCTGATTTGCTTATGTTCGAAATTTCCAAAGGGGCTCAATTCTTCACATTACCCATGAAATTTCTCTCAATCTTACTGCCATAATTTCAACACTGATTTTCAGACAACCTTTTTCCGGCATTCCATCAAATATTTTTCCTGCATAGTCTATAATTTTCACTTTCGCGTTCCATTAATTGGACCATCTAGGCTCAGTGTTGAAAACTAGGCTCTGATACTACTTTGTAACTTACCCAACCACCAAAGTTGGTCACGTCTTGCAAAAAATATCTTGTCATCAACTCTGATACCATTTTAGTAACGTACCTAGCCTCTAGCTAAGCAACAATACATACTGAATACACATAACACAAAACTTTTGCTGATTAAAGTAATTCTTTTACTGTTAGTCGATTTTCCCATAGCTTGCAACTACCATTTATAACATATTTAGCTACAAATATAACCAAAAAATAGATGCATATGAAGTATGATAATAATCAACAAGAGATACAACTAAAATGTTCATTACAACAACATATCAGTCATTCTCATTCATGCAGAGTTCATGCACAACAACAACACATGTAAATAACTCAGTACAAGATAAAACACTTATCTTTAAACAAGAATTGTGCAACCAACTGCTTGGGATGAACGTTCCACCCAACCGTAGAATAACTGTTTCAAATATCAATAGATAGTCACCCCCGAGCTGAGGCTAGCAATCCACAAAAAAGGGTGGTCTCTCACAGTCCACTCACAGCTCATAAATCTCTCAACCTAACTGATATTTTCCTACAACTATCCCGATTTTCCATCAACTCTCTTCCTCTTGACCTGTCCAACCTAAGGAATGCACCATTATTTTATCAAGGTTAACCCAAGGGATGTACCATCTATTTATCAAGGCTAACCCAAGGAGTGAGCCATTCGTTTATCAAGGTATCTCTGGCACATGAAACTAGAAATGTCTTAGCTAGGAAATCAAGGGAAACTGCTGCTAGGAAAACTATCAACAACCCAACAACAAACACTTTTTTTTCCAGTGCAACTCATGCAGGAGTTCACTCTTCTGACCTGACAATCGGGCTCTTCATTTCTCAAGCTGCATTTTTCTCTAGTTACGCTCCAATTGCGATCCAATTGTGGTCCATAATTCTCCCTGCATGGTCATACTGACACCAAGATCTCTTTTTTCATGTGCACAATAACTTTTGGAGGTGACCACTCACACCCACCCTCTTACATGTATTCAATGATTGGATTTTGGAACACTGAATCAGAAAAGGGAAGGTTCATATACAAATAAAAATTTAGGAAAATGGTTTAAATAATTATACATGGGTAATTCCCCCTTGGACCCCTCTTGGCCGTTATCCTAGAAACTCCGCTCTCTTGTGGATTAATCCAGCCCCCATCTCTTCTCCATCTCCCCTTTAGTAGTTGGCACAACATTTTTATTAATACAATAGAGAAATACAATTCACATATTACATCACTTGGCCATAGCCACATATTATATCTACATAAGCATTAATTAAATTGGGGATTATAATGGGGATGTTACAAAAGGTGTTCTATCCCAAGCAATTCCATCCTATAGAAATTTTCAATGTTATCTATAAGATCCTCACCAAGGTAATTGATCTACGACTGAAACCTCTCCTTTATCATATTATTTCAAATGAACAATATGGATATGTAGAGGGACACCAAATAGGGGATAACATCATCTTGGATCATGAAACCATACATTCCTTGAAATCATCTGGCTCCCCATGAATGATAATCAAACTCGACCTATCCAATGCTTTTGACAAGATCAGTTGGGAATACATGAGAGCCCTCTTTATATATTTTGAGTTCAGTGAGGAGTGGGTTCATTCGATTATGAATCTTACCTCTTCAAACTTCTTCTATATTTTGGTTAATCGTGTCCCCTCCTCAAATTTTTATTATTCTAGAGGAATCTTCCAAGGCAACACCCTTTCCCCCTTCCCCTTTGTCATCTTCGTGGAAGGTATTATCCACTACATCAAAGCTGCCATTGCAGAGGATTCCCTTAAGGGACTCTCCCTCCATGGAATGCACCCCCATTTCCCATAGCCAATTTTTTAATGACACCATGATGATGGGGGTCCCAATTGTTCTTGAAGCGCATAGAATTCTAGAGATCCTACAAGAATTCAATGATGCCTCTGATACCACCATCAATATTGAAAAATAATAGGTTTTATTCTTCATTACTCCTCGATCTTTTCATTCCTTCATAACTCGAATCCTAGGATTCAACAGGAGCTCCCTTCCCTCCAAATATTTGGACATCCCTCTCATTGACAATGATCTCAGGAACAATTCTTGGGAAATCCTGATAGCTTCCCTATACAAAAGATTCTCTTCATGGACCTTTTGCACTCTAAATCTAGCAAGGCACTTGGTCCTCTTAAAATCAGTCCCGCAAGCCCTTCCGATCTATATATTTTATGCTCTAGCTTCTCCCAAATATATCCTCAAAACCATCAATAACATTCAGATAAAATTCCTATGGAAAGTCAGAAAAGAAGGAAGGAAGTGGGCCCTAGTCAATTGGGAAAATATTTGTAGGCCGAAGCATGCAAGAGGTCTCGACTTATGGGACCCTCAACTGTTGAACCAAATAATGGGAGCCAATATATGGTGGTGGTGCCTCAACATCCCGCAGGAATTATTAGTCAAAATGTGGAGATGCAAATATGCACTAGGTAAGAAGGACAACTCATCATATGGAATGAACAGAAAGAGGGATCTTTGATCTGAAATGTTGCCTAGAACAATCAATCCCTTATTCAATAACATGCATTATGGGACATCATTGATGGTTGTAACACTTATTTCTGATCGGATACATGGAAACAAATGGCCCCTCTTAATCAGCATGATCTCTTAAATAATATCCAAGAAATCCTACGTATGAACTCTCCAAAAGAGGTCGTGGCTTACCGGAAAACCAACAATACGAACCCACTATGGAGGGAATGGAAAATATCCCACAAAGAGCTAAATATTCTTGCAACAATTGATTTAGGACCTTGGCAAGAGGAAATGGCACAGGGGTAGGATAAGAATCAAGAAGGGTTTGGATATTCTCATATGGGGACATTTATCAAAAGGCACCTTCACCATCAAGGAAGCCTACAGTTTGAAAGCCTCCTTCCACTTGTTACCCAAGGATAATATATGGAAATCCAATCTCTATCCCAAGGTAAGGAACTTTCTCTGGTTTTTTTCCCACCGTAGTATCTTAACTTGGGACAACATTAGTAAGAGAGGCTTCATTGGGCCTTTGGTATGCCATCTCTGCCTTCAACAGGAGGAAACCATGGAACATTTGCTCAATCAATGCCATTAGAACACTCAGTTTTGGGATCATGAAGCTTAGATAATGCAAACCTTATACTGTTGGCATGATAACATTCTTGACATGTTGGCATACTAGATATCCTTTTCCTTCAAAAATCCCATCCTCAATAGAATTTGGCATCTTCTACCAAGTATCATCCTATGGAAAATTTGGAAAGAAAGGAACCAACAAATATTTCACTATTCCTAGCTTCCTTGGAGGGATAATCTTAATGTATTTGTATTGTATTTAACCAAGACAAAACCATAAAATATCAATAGTATATTGTATTTGTAAATTCGACCCTATTGTGCCTTTGTAAAAGTCAAATGTAAAATATAAAGTGTCATATTTGTAAAGTTGACCCTGACTTAATTAGAGGGTGGTTCAACTTGTATTTATAAGAGGCTAGGTGCCTCATTTGAAGAACACAACAAACAACAAGCTCTCTCAAGACAAAAAGTGTGCAATTCTTAGGAGGAGACGCAACTACAAAGTAGGGTTATTTCGTAGAGAGTTTTGGTTATCTTTTGGAGGTCTATCTTGGTCTAGTGGTGCACTACCCTATTCTTATTAGGGTTTCTGGTTTATCTTCTACTTATCATTTGTTTCATGAGATCTCTTCTGGAGAGAGAGACATTGTACTTGTTGATGAATATATATTGAAGAAGCTTGTTGGGTTTTCTTTCCCAAGAGGGTTTCCCAGGATAAATCTTGTGTATATTGTGGATGTATTACTTTCAATGATATTTATGCATGCAGTTATTGTTCTATTTGTTAAAAGTTAAAGAATATTGAATAGAATTAATTGCTTAAGAGGAAATTCAACATGGTATCAGAGCAGGAATGAAATGATCCATTTTCATAGTCTATAGGAACTTTCTAGGAAATATAAATCCATAGGAAGACTCTCCTAACCCTAGTGCATCTTTTCCCTGAACCGATTTTGCAGTTTTGGCAATTTCTAAAAATTAGGGTTTCTGCATAAAACCCTAAGCGACGACTTCATCCATTTTCTGAAGGATGTTGGTCAATATAAATCCATCAAGGAGTTTTCCTAAGTAGGGCACATATTTTCTTTGGATCAGATTTCTAAAATTCTCAAGTTGAAAAAATAGGGTTTCCTCATGAAACCCTAGGTCAAGGCATCTAGGTAGCTGCAGAATGAAGTTGGAGCAGATGACCTTGGCATAACACACTCTCTGGTAAAATCATAGATCTTCTTTGAAAAGTTTTTATTTTATTGTCATATTTTTTTCCCCGGGCAATATGACTTCCATCACTAAGCTTGATGAGAAGCTCGAGGGTGTTGATAACTTATGAGCATGGAAGTATAGAGTGATGCTCATACTAGAAGAGAATGATCTAGAAGGTTTTGTCAAAGAAGAAGTTCTAGAACCAGAGGGAGATGAGGCCAAGGAAAAACATGAGAAGAAACTGGTTAGGGAAAAGAGGATCATTGCAGATTCTATCAAGTCTCACTTTATCGCTCATGTCTCATCATTAAACACTCCAAAGCAAATTTTTGATTCCCTATCCTGGTTATATGAAGGAAAGAATATCAATCGGAAGATGACGTTGAGGACAAAACTCAAGAGTGTGAAGATGCAGAGTTCATAAACCATTCAATCCTACTTCACGAGGGTGTCTCAAATCATAGAACAATTTGAAGACACAGTTGAAGAAGCTAAATGGGTGATGACTACATTGAATGGTCTCCCAAGATCTTGGGAATCATTCATTCAGGGAATCTATTCAGGAAGAAATGTAACAAGGTTTAGCAGGCTATGGGAGGATTGCACTCAAGAATAAGCTAGATTGACAAGAAGAGAAGAGAAACTAGGCAATGATGAAAATCAATCTTTAGCAGCACATGCAAGAAAAGGAAAGAGAAAGAAAGAGGTTCACTCCCACAAAAGGTCTCAAGGGTCACAAAAAACACAAAAGTTTCAAAAGGATTATTCAAATTAAAAATGCTACATCTTCCAGAAGATGGGACACATTGCAAGAAATTGTCCCCACTCAAAATATCAGGTCAAAAAAGTAAAGTATAAAATACATCACGCTCATGCCGCAGAAGATGATGAACACGATCAGAATAAATCCAAAGGAGATGATTCAAGTGAAGAATATTTTTTGATATCAAGTCTTACATGAACAATTACTCATAGAAGTGACACATGGCTTATTGATAGCGGTGCTTCTAAGCACATGGCATGTTACAAGGATTCTCTCTCATAATTAGTTCAGAAGGATTCACCTCATAAGGTGAAGCTTGGTGATGACTATCAATATCCCATTAAAATATTGGGACAAGCATCTTACATATTAGATTCTGGAAAACCTATGAAGATGAAGGATGTTTTGTATGTACTTGGCTTGAGGAAGAATATTCTTTCTATATCAACATTGGATGAAAAAGGATTCCGAGTTGTTCTCATTGATGGAGAAGTTCTCACGTGGCCAAGAGGAAAAACTGTTAATGATGATGTTGTGATTGGTGTTCAAGAAGGAGGTCTATACAAATTGAAGGAAAACTCAGATTCAACATTAGTTCAAAACACTGTAAATCCAAGTGAACTATGGCATAGAAGAACTTATCACATACATTACAATGCATTACCGATCGTAAGAAAGATGATGACATGTTTTCTAGAGATTTAGGAGAATCATGAAGGCATATGGAAGGGATGTGCACAAGGAAAGAACATGAAGAATCCATTTCCAAGCAACAATAACAAAGCCAAAGGAGTTTTGGACATCATTCACTCAGACGTATGTGGACCAATGTCAGCCAATTCACTTAGAGGGTATGTATATTATGTTTCATTTATTGATTATTTCTCACGTAAAACTTGGATTTATTTCTTGAAAGATAAAAGTGAAGTATTTATCAAGTTCAAAGAATTCAAAGCACTTGTAGAAAATCTTTATGAAAAGAAGATAAAGATCCCGAGGTTAGATAATGGAGGAGAATTCACCTCAGATGAATTCAAGGCATTTTGCATAGAAGTTGGGATTAAGAGGGAGTTCTCTACTTCTTACAATCCTAAACATAATGGTGTGGTAGAAAGAAAGAACCAAACTATCATGGAAGCAGTGAAGGCTATGATTCATGATCAATACTTCCTGATGCATCTATGGAAAGAAGCATCTAGGACCGTTGTATATGTGAAGAAAAAAAGTCCCCACCATGTACTTGGGAATAAGACACCAGAAGAAATGTTTACAGGTGAAAAGACAGAGGTCATACACCCGAGGATATTTGGATATCCAGTGTATGTACATGTTCCCAAGGATAAAAGATCAAAATTGGACCCTTCAGGAAAGAAGGGCATATTTGTTGGATATAGTGAAACATTGAAGGCATATAGAGTCTACATCCCTGGTCATGAATAGAGTAAGACGAGTAGATATGTCACCTTTGATGAGGATCCAACTTTCAGTAGATCAAGGTAGAATCATACAGATGAGGTCCATGATGAGGAACCTGAATCTCCCAAAGACACAGATGTAGGAAATTATGTTGTACCAAAAGAGAGTGCTCCAAAATATTATGATATGGTATAAACACATAGATCTACAGATTCATCTCGAGAGATGATTACAAAGAAGAGAATTCCATCTTAGGATCGAGAAATTATTTAGGATGCAGAGAAGTATGGTTCTCTAGATGGATCTTTTAGAGAAAGAAAGAAACCACGACCATATTTCGGTTACATGGCATTGTTAAGTGATATCATTGATGTAGATGCTCCCTGTTATGAAGAGGTTGCAGAGAAGAAAGAATGGAACGATGTTATGATTGAGGAGTACTAGTCTATCATAAAGAATGATGTTTGGGATGTGGTTCCAAGACCAAAAGAGAAACGAGTGGTGATTTCAAAATGGATCTATAAGACAAAGCATCCAGCAGATGGAAGTATCAAGAAATACAAGGCAAGGTTCATGGCTCATGGTTTCTCCCAGAAAGAAGGAATATATTATGAGGAGAGATTTTCTCATGTGGCTAGATACACTTCTTGTGATAGCTGCAGTAATGAAATGGAAGGTACACCAGATGGACGTGAAGACATATTTTCTGAATGGTGTAATAGAAGAAGAAGTGTATGTGGAGAAACCACTAGGTTTCGAGACACATGACATGAAGAAACATTTGTGTAGGTTAAACAAATCCTTTTATGGATTGAAGCAAGCACCCAGGACACGGTGTGATAGAATTGATAATTTTCTGATGAGATTGGGATTTACCAAGAGTAAATAAGATTCCAACCTTTACTACAAGGTTGTGGATGGTGGACCAGTGAGATTACTTTTATATGTGGATGACTTATTTCTAATAGGATATGAGAAGCTCATCGTTGAGAGTAAGAGGAAGCTTACTACATATTTTGAGATGAAAGACCTGAATATGATGCATTATTTCTTAGGTCTAGAGGTATGGCATACACTAGATGATATTTTACTTAACCAAGTAAAATATACTGTAGAAATCCTGAAGAGATTCAGAATGATGGATTGTAAAGCCATGTCTACATCGATGGTGAAAAAACTAAATTTATTGAGTGATACATCTTCAGATACAATGGATGCCACCATGTATAGACAAATGATTGGTTCGTTGATGTACTTAACGAACATAAGGCCATATATATGTTTTGCGGTGAACACATTGAGTTAGTATATGGTTGAACCTAGAGGTGTTCATTTGATTGAAACAAAACATGTGTTTAGATACCTAAAAGGTACAGTTGACTATGGACTCATATATGTTTTAGATCGTGAGATAAGACTGCAAGGCTATACTAATTCATACTAGGTCGGTAGTGTCGCATACCGGAAGAGTACATCTGGATGTTACTTCAGTTTGGGATCAGCTATGATTTCATGGTTC
>SNQJ01S0009161.1:58220-82015 GCA_010110895.2 Picea sitchensis | reverse complement strand
CCCTCCAATCTCCCATTTAATATATTAAATACATTACATCAAATAAATATATCATACCTTGGTATTATATAATATTTTGTATCATAGTCTTGGATAAGATTCTATTTATTTTAGTAGATATATTTAAATACAGTGAACCATATATTTTTATTGTTGAAGTAAAAGAAAACTATTCACAATCTACTTCAACGAATAACTATCCAAAAAATTATTAAAATAAAATTATAGATATAAAAAAATTAATATCCTACAAAATCATATTTACTATAAATCTTAAAAATTTAAAATCTAAGCTTGTACTACAAAGTACTACTTGCTACAATTGCACTGTACTACTTGCTACAATTGTACTGTACTACTTGCTACAATGGTACTATAACACTTTTTCCTTCCACGAATTACAAACAACTTTTCATAGGGGATGATACACTTTGTAAAAGAAGTACTTTTTTCAGAAGAAAATTATCACCATTATATTAATAAAAATATAATTTTACATCACAAGTCCGATATCCATATAGGCAGCTACATGACTGAAAACATTTGGGGGATACAAAAAGATTATATTCTCAACAGTGACATAAAGAGTTTTGACAGAAACTCAGATACTCTCGATATAAACCATCAAAAAAAGATACCAAATAAATCTTGCCACCACGAACCAAAGGGAAAATTGTAGATAAGGCTGCCTGAACTGAAGACTGAGAAAAGCTTCCCAACAAAAAGCAAGAAAGAATAATATATGTTGATGGTATTACGCTGGCCTGTCATACCTCTAGACCACTTTTGAAGCTCGATATTGCCTTCAGGAACCAAGAGAGATTTTTTGGATTGCTCATCCGCTTCCTTGTTAAATTCTTGATAAGTGTGATAAAAGTTTATGGCCCTAAACTTCTTCCTTAGCAACTCGATTCTTTGATTCCAGCCATCAAGGGAGCTAACACACAAACTACTCTTCTTGTTTAACCAATTTATGATGACTTTTGAGTCCGCAAGGCCCTGTAAATGGTGTATGGACAAATGATCTGCTAAGAAAAGAATAGCCCATGCCCCCATAAGTTCAGCCTTTGTGTTTGTTCCAACACCACAATTCAAAAACCATTTGTAAACTATAGATGTTGAGCATTTTATAATAACCCCTCGCACCATAGCAATGCCCATCCTCCTATGCAGCTCCATCAAAACACACCAATGGAAACTCAAGAGTTTCTTCTATCTAGGAAGAGCGAATAGTAAGAAGGGCCAAATTGCTCACCGGGGAATGAGAATTTCCTAGTACCTTTATGACCACAGAGTATATTGATGGTTCCTTATCTTCGAAGATCGTTGCATTTCTCTCTTTCCAAATAAACCAGTAGGTGTTGGCCGCAAGGCAAGGAGAATGTTGGACACACCTACCACACTTAGAGGGGGGGGTGAATGAGTGTGGGGATCTTTTTCCAAAACTTCCCTCTTACATAAAAACTACTTAGTTAACATTCAACATTTTCTCATTACTCATTGTTGTCATTTATAATCAGTTAGATGTGAATACATATCAACAACATATATCAACAACATATCATCAACAAATCATCTCCACAAGGAACACAAAGAACACAAGATGTATGTACAATTTTTCTTTTTATTATGGACTTCAATCCGGGGGTTTTTCAGCAACAACTAAATAGAGTACAACTCTATAAGAGAACCAGCTCTATATGCAAGACTCAGCTTACATTCTCAGCACCAACTGAGATGAGGCAACAATCCTCAATAGATATCAATCTGTCAACATAAACAAGTGCATCAACCATGCACCAACCCGTGCCAAACAACCTGTAATCAACCTGTACCATAAACAAGTGCATCCAACCATGTACCAAGTATATACCAATCATGTGTCAAATAATCATCAACAATGACTCATACTTTTGTACCAACATCATCAACTATACACCGCATGTATGTGTCAACTCATCAACTGCTTGTCTCAACCATGACTAGTTTTGGATTAGTCAACAACCCCAACTTGAAATAATCATAACTTTTTACTTGTAATGAAAAAAGATATGAAACTGATACACAATGTTCTTTAGTGTGGTTTATGCAATTCTTCTAGGTGGCACTACTTGGAACCTCTCAGAAAAGGCGTTATAGCAAAAATGGCATACCTTGCTGAATTCTAGCTTATTCTAGAGAGCGAACTTATAGAGTGTGGCTCGCAAAAAATGATCATTGAATTGATATGAAACTTTTACACAACATACTAAAGCCTGTACCCTAACCACCACATTTGGGCTTACTGAATTTGGATCTTTTATGAAGAAGTTATGACATTTTTACCCGAAACACCTATTTTTGACTAGTTTCAAGACTAGCCACAGACCCTATTTTCCACGGAGTGTAACTCCCAAAATACAATGAACCACAAGATGAATTTTTTACCACAGATAATTGGATATGTTTTCTCAATGGCATGGCAATTTCACGGTCTGAATCATTATAGAAAAAAAATTATAGCGAAAATGGTGAGATGACCTGTAAATAACATACCTTAGAAAGCACCATCAAAAGAATTTATCCTTCCTTGCATTTTGGCCTTCTTTTCTTCACATTTCCTCATAATTTCGACTTAGATATCCTTGGTTACCTCAGACACATATACATATTCAATATTCTCAAGTTTGATTAAAATGAGAGAGCCTTGCCTCTTATTTATACTCTCCAAGTAGCTTCCTTAAAAACATCTTCTAGGTCACTTGGCCCCACTTTCCTTATTTTAGGGTTAACCCACTTCTAATTTCTCCATTAAATTTATTATTTAAATAATTTATTTTGTATTCACTTTGAATTATAGTGCACTCATCACTTCACTTTATTATTTTAGAATCCCTTAAACCACTTTGACTTTTTTGGGGCTTCTGGATGAGATGACATGTGAGGTCATCCAGCTTTTAAATCAAAGACCATAACTCTCGACCGTGAGAGTGTGATCCATACCACCAAATGGAATGTGTAATATCCATATAGAATAGTATTTTATGAAAAACTATCATAACTAATACCATTACCTATCAAATATTTAGATTCATTACCCAAACTTGGGGTCTCAACTTCTCATGGCCATAGCTCTCCTAGTGAGGGGTTATGTGAAGTTCTACATACCACCTAAAATGTATGACAAGAACTATCCATCTAGGATAGTTTCTGTTATTTACTTGATATTCATCTCATTATTCCACATGCAGCATGGTTCCTCCAATATTTCTTCTAGGATAACTCAATCGCGTCTGTACCAGGTGAGACTTCACCATAGGGACCACTTTGGAGTTCATCCATTTTGTACCTTATCAATCATGATAAGAAAATAATGAGAGCATGGGTCCTCCAACCATTCTTCTAGGATAACTCAATCCATGGCGTCTTCCGTGAGGGCTTTCACCATCAAGGATGACCCTTTGGAGTTCATCCATTTTGTGCACCTTATCAATCATGATAAGACAATATGGAGTCATCTATACATTTTCCAACAATGCATCATACCAATGAAACCACAACGATCCATCTTCATCTATGCATCGTATATCAATGACAACATTGATCCATCTTAAATCATATCATTGATAAACTCATTGATCCAGCTCTTCTCTATGCATTCATCCAAGGAAAATACATATTATATGCATCAATCATCAATCAGTAATCGCCAGGCATCAATCAATGATGACATCAATAAATCAAACCATTGGCATCAGTAAACATGATCCAACAGTCTCCCCTTTGGCATTGATGACAATGCCAGCAATGATCAACCATAATCTATTGATCATTCATATCAGTGTGTCGAATCAATAAATCAATCATCTATGTCGATATCAATCGAATATTCCTTTGAACTCTCCTTAGGGTTGCTCCCTTGTCCACAAATGTGTTGATCTTCCTAGAATAATCTCCCCTTTTTTGAACCAAGGGATATCCTTTCGATGTAATTAGAAGATACATCAAACATATAATAGCGACCATTGCTCCACAGAAATTATTCCTCACGTTCTCTTTCTTCAAATAGAGGGCTCTTTTGTAGGTATGCATCTGATAAATATCTCCTCCTATAATCATCGAAATAAGAATGACTCCCTATGCTCGTTATGTCTCCCCTATATTCTCTGTAGGATGAACATTGTGCTACCATATAACGGTGCGGACTGCCATTCATTGCATCAAACTCATGCCATACCAAAAGCATCATGAAGAAAAGATATGTCAACAATGAAATAAAGAATCATGACAAAAATATCAACAAAGTACATCCTATACAAAATATATGCTCATCTATGCAACACCTATGTCACCGGCAACCTATGTACATCAATGTCATGCAATGTGCCAAGATATCATCCATGGAATGTCAATCATATGCCTCTATCAACATGTAACGGTAGAAATCTGCAATATACCAATAAATGTGCATCCACCAATATGCCAACCATGTGCGTCTACCAACATGACAAACAATCATATCCCTTTCAGTGATATGTCTCCATCCCATGAACCAAATTATACAATCAGTATCTCCGACAAAATGTATGACCGTTGTTACGCTAATAAAGTAAGGTACCAATGGTTGTATTATCATCGAAACGTATGCCATCTATGGAGTGTACAAAACATGTACATTGCATGCACCAATACCACAAAATAGTGAATCCCATATATGTATGCAAATCCTCATAAAACATGTGTCAATCAAACTACTAGTAGAGTTGCCTCTTTCAATGTACTAGAAAAGTACCGTCATGCATCAACTATAGATCAACAATGATGTACAACATGATCACCTCAATCAACTCACCAACCATGTCAGCCCGCCAATGTATCCCAATCCATGAAAATGCATACCGTGATATCAACATATGTACAATAATACATCATAGATATACCAGCCATGTACACCATATCAGCACATCACAAAATGATTAATCCCGATTAGATCAACATCAATCCATACTCTTGGTTTGGTGCATGCACCCAATATTTATTTTTATTATACCATTGTGTGATCTCGCCATGAAAACCTGCAACAAGGTCTTCGAGGGCCACCAATAAAACAATGTTAGACCGGTATCGAGTTATAGCTTATCGTAAAACTCAAACCATTGTCTTTTCCCAAGGCTTTGCTTATATCGCGACTCTTTGCACAAAGGCGTGTGTCCTCGCGACTATTCAAAGTCAGGCACAACGTATGTACGCGGTTGATACCACTATCACCCATGTGTGCCTCAGTAGATGACACTTTTGTGCTTCCCTTCAATCTTTCATTCAAGTCTGAAGTTTTGTCTTTTTCACCCACTTATGTAGATGTCCTTCTCTCATAACTTGAGCTCTAAGCGTCCATATTTTTCAAAGATATCTCCCTTTCTTACTTCATTTCTTCAATAGCTTCTAACCATGCTATGTGAAGTCCTCATCATGGACTTTCTTCTTGTGTTCCAACATCTCTACGGGATTTGTGGCCAAATCCACTACAATACGTAACGTCATGAGTTACAGTGAACAACAATATGTCCTACTTGATCACATCTCCAACACCTTGTGGTGTTATAGAATATTTCATTATATCTCCTTTCGTAAGATATACATTCAAAAGCTTTTGTGACCATATTCAGTACATGAATAACAATGCCATGAAAAATACTTTCATACCTTTTTCTTTGGTGTCCCAAAGTAGCTGTGATCTTCCTTTCTTTGTTCTTTTGAAATCTTCTTTGACCTATGTAGATGGTTGTTTTGCAACATTGTCTTCCTTCTTTGATGGACTTACCCTCTGCTTCTTTTGGTGCTTGTAACATGTATCTTCTCCTTCCTGGTGTCCATTCCATTCCATTCCATTCATGGGCTCATTCCATTCCTTCAAGATCATTTCCATTCCATCGTCCATCCATTCCATTCCATTCCATTCCATCCATCCATCCGTCCTCAGTCCATCCATTCCATTCCATGTTCCATTCCATCCATCCAGAATCAGACCTCCATCCATTCCATTCCATTCCATTCCTTCCTCCTCTCCATTCCTTCCATCAGGTTCAGTCAGGTCCAATCCATTCCAGTCCTCCATTCCGTCCGTCCATTCCATCCATTCCATTCATTCCATTCCTTCATTCCATGATCCGTCCGTGTCCATTCCGTCCGTGTCCATTCCGTCCGTGTCCATTCCATTCCATCCATTCCATTCCGATCCATCTGATCGGTGTGTCCTCCCTCCGGTCGTCCATTCCGTCCATTCGATCCATTCGTCCATTCCGGTCAGTCCATCCGGTCCATCCGTCCGGTCCTTCCATTCCAGTCCCTCATGTGAGATCATTCCATCGTCATCCTGGGGTCATTGTCCATCCATTCTTCATTCAGATCAGATCCGTCAAGTCAGATCAATCTCAGTCAGATCAGATCAGATCAGATCAGTATCGAATCCATTCAGTGTTTCCTCTTCAGAATCTGGGTCCATCAGGGTGGGATCGTGTGGTCAGGTGTTCGGATTCCTTGTTCCGGGTCATTCAGGTGTTTTCCATGGTGTCCTCGGTCCTGGTGTCCGGTCATTCCGGTCCCTCCGGTCGATCTCCGGTCGATCGGTCCGGTGTTTTCCGTTATCCGGTGGTCCGTCCTTCAGATCATTCCATTCGATCCGCCGGTGTCCGGTCCGGTCCAGATCCGGTCCTGGGAGTCCGGTCAGTCGGTGTTGTCGGGGTTTCCGTTATTCCATGGTCAGATCCGTCCGTTCATTCCATTCCACTCCATTCCTTCGGTCATTCTTCCATTTCCATTCCGGCCATTGTCCATCGTCCGTCCGTCATTTCGATCTGAAAAGTGATTACGAGCAGAGACTAGTGTTGAAAAAATGGGAGTTTGGATTTGTCAAGTTTAGGAAATGCATGCCCAGAGACTGATGAGGAGAGAATTGAGTTGATCTTGGTGGCCTCTCTGACCATGGTGGTATTCATGAGAGGGGTGTCGTCGACAAACTGGCTATGCAAGGGCGTCAGATGGAGGTTATGAAGGGGTATCCCTTTAAGGGAACCCTTAAGAACCGTTGCTTTGAGGTAGCAACCTAAACCTTAAGTATAAGGAATGGGGAGAGGATCATAGCAATGCGATTCCACCAGTGGAATGGAAGGGCTGGGAGGAATTGTCTGGTGATGAGAATGGAAAAGCTGGAGGGTGAGCTTGAGAACCAGTTGACGAGTTTATTGAAATAGACTCTCCAACACAAAGCATGAAATGTGGCGGCTTAATCGCCAGCTTTGATAGATCGAGTTTGATAAGCATACTGGTGTTTTGCTCATTTTTAAGGAGTTGATCACCTCGGTGGCCGAATGGCCGTTGTCATGATTTGATAGATCCTTCTACATAACTAAGCTTTCTCGTGGAAATAATAATGAAAGGTAGGGCGACAGTGTGGCTATTACTTTAGTGATTATTTTGTAGATGAAGCGTTGTAGGAAGTTAGTGCGAACTATTTTGGGTGTGTGGCTCGCTTCTCTTTGGGGATAAGAGTGATGAACGTTGCATTGAGAGCAGAGAGAACTTGTCCAGAGGTTCTTGATTCTTAGATCGCCAGCCAAACGTCTTCCTTGATCATGTCCTAGCAATGATGGAAAAAATCAGTAGTGAAGCCATCCGGCCTCGGGGCTTTCCCATGGGGCATTTCCTTCTTGTGAAGTATCCCGCTAATTCTGAGTGATTGGCCTTATCAGTTCTTTGTTCTGCTCAGGGGTGATCAACAGGGGTATGTGCTTGGTGATTTTCTGGATTGCTTCTTCCCTATTCATATTGGTCTCTGTGAGGAGATCTTTATAGAAGGACTTGAGTTCCTCCACTATTTGGTCATGATATCTTATAAGGATACCTTGATCGTCCTCTAATTTGGTAATGCGATTGATGTATCTTTGGTGTGTCATCGCTCTGTGAAATAATTTTGTGGTGTCTCCCCTTCTGTCGTGAACCCTGGATTTTTGCCTCCATGGGATTTCTTCTTGTTCTCTGCAGACCTCCAATTCTCTTGTGGTTGTTCCTCTTCCTTCACTAGGTTTGGAGTTTTGCTTCCTGAGATGAAGGTTTGTTGAAGTTCTTCAAGTTGGCTCTCGACCTCCTTCTACCTTAGGAGTATATTTCCAAAAGCTGGATTGTTCCAACTTTTCAAATGTTGCTTGAAGTTTTTTGAGGTGCTGCTGGAATTTATACATGTGGAGTGCCATGATCTGTTAGCACAGGCTCCCCGGTGTAGAGCAGGTCAGTGGAAGTTTGAGTCAGAGTGAGCAATTTTCAGCGGAAGGGTTTAGGCACAGGGGTGATGTCTGGGGTCCAGAATGGCGATAGGCTGAGTGGTCCGACCTGATTTTGGCGATTATATTAGCTTCCATTGCACGGTCACTTCCGAAGGAGGGCTTCAACCACAGAAGCGATCTAATCCTACATGATACATGTTGGTATCTGTTCTTCTGTTGGACTAGGTAAATATTCCATTTTGGGTTTCCATGTCAGCCATATTTAATTTCTCTATTAGGGTTTGAACTTACCAGCATCTGTCCAGCCATTTTGTTCCTCAGGTTTTCTCCTCCACCGTGAGATCATGGTAAAGTCGCCAATGATCTAGTGGGGTGTATGTAATAGAGTTTTGACATGCTGTAGTATTTTTATGAAGCTCTCCTTTTCTTGGGCTGTCTGTGGACCGTAGACATTCATGATGGTTCCTTCCTTGGTGGATCCTGTGACTGTGAAGTGAGACGTTAGAGTACCGGTCGTGGAGAATGGATGATGCAGAGAGACTGTGTTTGGATTCCAAAGAATGGCTAGTCCTCTGGATGCACCCACTGAGTCTTGGTAAAGGAAATCACCACCTCTCCAACTGCGTCGGAAGATGTTTTCAGCCTCCTTCCCTACACATTTAGTTTCCTGCAGAAAAAGGATATTTGGGTTCTCTGTTTTAATACATTCTCAGAGGATCCTCTGCTTGGATCTACCATTGAGCCCTCTAATATTACAAGTTATTATCTTCATCATGAGGAAGGAAGGGGGGTGTGGAGGTATCCCTCCAAGATCTTCTGTATCTGCCCTGAGTTGATCATTAGGTGCCCTGCATCTTTTATAAGTTGATGGGTTGGTTTGCATCCTCTTCTCTTGTTTTCCTTGGTTGTTCTTTTGGGCTCGGATCCTGGATCTACCGAGATACCGATCCTATTTGTAGATCGGCGTGGAGTTGGTAGAAACACTTTGTGAACTTTCACGGAGCTGATCTCACCGGGGATATGATGCGAGTCTTTTATTGAGGACTTCCTCCGACTTTTCGAGGTCTATATCAGCAGATCCATATCATCCATGACATGTTGAATTAATCTCTCACGTCAGTACTGTTTATTGTTGCATGGGTTGTTTTCTTTTTAAGTGGGTTGTGGCGCCGGGATTTTCCCTTAAAACACGTGTTTCTTGATGGGGGTTCTGTGTTTCCTCCTCTTCTGGCAGTTGATTCAAAACATCATAGAATTTTTTAGTTGGGATCTTTGGGATCGAGCTTTGGTTCTGTTTTCTTGATGGGTTCTTTAGATCTTCTATGACAACATTGACAAAACCATCCTTTTGCTTTCTTTAAGTTGGGATTGGTGGATGTATAGAATTGAGATCCTCACGAATAATTGGTCATGCTTCGTGGAACTTCCACTTAGAAAGGAATGTGTTCATAGTCAATGATGCAGTTCCAATCGTCATCACATTATTCAAGTAATAGATCCTGGAGGGCCTTTGAGATGTCCATATAGATGGAAATGCAGGCTTATGAGGTGTACTTCCTCATCTTTGTAGATTCTGAAGCTTTGACGTATCGTCCCAAAGTGTTTATGATGCCCATGAGTATTTCTTCCAACCAAAATTCACGGGGAAGAGAGTACAGACGGATCCACAGTGGTGCTCTTGTAAAGTCCTCCTTCTCAGACTTCAAGATTGGTATCCGAAATCTCCCGAGAAAGCAGTCCAGTGAATTATAGAAATACGGTCCATTTTTGAAGATTATGTCCTTGTCTTCAAAAGGTTATGCAGGATTATTGTAAAGAAACCTTGGAGCTAATTTGGACTTCATAATCGCCTTTGGGGTTCAACCAGTCCTTGATACAACATGTGAGATCATGTTCATTCGACCACGAGCCCAAAATTTACAATAGAATCAATCGTGATCCATCATCTTGGGTGTGCTTTCCCACCTGATTGATTTGATGTGATGATGTGGGGGTTTGTCCATTTTGTGGTATGCATAGGTACCCATCCTTTGGGAAGCTTGTGGATGAGATGTCTGGGTTCGAGTTCCATTTCTTTACCAAGACTTTGTTCCTAGGTGAAAAGAAGTTGATCCCTTGAGTGCTGGCTGGTGGCTGAAGAAGGCGAGCTTAGCACAAATTCTATCATCACAATGGATTGGCCGATGTCATTATGCGAGGGGTTCCCCACTCTCCGGCTCATTTTAGGTGTGCATGAATCCGTGAGGTGTGATCTTTAAGTGTGGAAGTTAAGCCCGGTAAAACTACGGAATGAGCGTGCATGAAGCTTCCGATTCTGCAGGCCGCTAGGATTTCCATTTTCTCATCATCACACTTTGAATTATTACAATCAAGAGTCTTTGGAATTCTTTACCTTCAATATCTTCATTCTTGCCAACATCATCACATGATTTTTTCCCTTCATTTGAAATGTCTTCAAGATCTTCCTTTGTGCTATCAGTACTTGATTCTTTATCTTCACTTGAAATGTTTTCAAAATCACATTTAGAAACAATACATTCAAGAGTTTTTTGATGATTCTTTACCTTTATTAGTCTTGATGAGTGGTCTTCAATTTCTTCCTTCTCCTTCTTGCTTTGATATGTCTCCTCTAGCTTTGTATAGATCCTTGCTTGAAGTGCATTGTCCCATGCTCTCTTTGATGGGCTTGAGAGTCCACTAAGATAGTCTTGAGAGCCAATGCATCCTCTTCTTTCCTTCCCTTTGAACTTCAAACTTTGACTCGTTCTTCAGCGAAACACTTATACAGGTGTTTCCTTCCAAATAGCTACTCCCATTGTCTTCAAATATAATCTCATCTATTCTCCAAGTGGAATAGTTTTCCTCATCAAGGATTGAAATTCATCATCCATTTGTGTGTCCTATGGATCTCCTTCAAGAATATTGAGCTTGTAGTGAGGAATCCCTCTCATTACCAATTGTTGGACACACCTACCACACTTAGAGGGGGGGTGAATGAGTGTGGGGATCTTTTTCCAAACCCCTCTTACAAAACTCCTTAGTTAACATTCAAATTTGATCATTACTCATTGTTTTATTTTATAATGCAGTTAGAGGCATTGAATGCATATCAGCAACATATCATCCAACAATCATCTCTCCTAGGAACACAAAAGGGACACAAGATGTATGCACAATTTTTCTTTTATTATGGACTTCAATACGGGGTTTTCTCAGCAACAAATGAATAGATTAAAACTATACAAGAGAATCATATCTATATTCAAGACTCAACTTAAATTCTCAACAACAAGCTGAGATGAGCAACAATCCTCAACATATATCAATCTTTTTCAACAAAACAAGTGCATCAACCATTACGCAACACATTATAAATAACTTGTAATCAACTGTACCATAAACAAGTGCATCCAACCATGGTACCAAGTATATACCAATCGTGTGTCAAATAATCATCAACAATAAATCATCAATATGTACCAACATCATCAACTATACACCTCCGTAGTAGTAGTATAGCTCATCAGTGCTTGTCTCCAACCATGACTAGTTTTGGATTGAATCAACAACCCCAACGAAATAATTATAACTTTGTACCTATAATGAATAAATATAATGGCCAGTACACTACCTATAATGAATAAATATATGAAACTGATACACAATGTTCTTCAGTGTGTTTTATGCAAGTCCTCTAGGTATATCGGTCACTTTGCATGGTATATAGTATTTGTTTAGCATTGAATGTGAATTAGTTTTTTTAGTTGATAAAAAAAAATGCATATTTTCCATAGTTTCACATTATAGACAGGATTTTATTATTATTTTTTCCAATATTTAAATTTATTTATTTATCATATTATTGGTTGATCAAATTGAAGTGTTGTTGCGGAGCCAGCGGCGACCTTCTTGGGATTCAAGATTTATTTTTAATGCATTCTTATCCCTCCAATGTTTGGTAGATATATTGTGTTGTTACATTGCAGAGCACTGCAGTCAATGCTCTGCGCCATCTCCTCCTCGGCTCTTCACCGCCTCATCCACTGCAATCAATGTTGTGCTATGCAGTGTGTTAGAACATAAATAATATTTTCGTGTAAAAATCAAAATTTCAAAATTTGAGCATCTTTTGTTAATTTTGCTTTTATTGAAAGTAAATATAAAAGGAAAACCTAGTTTTTATGCTAATTAAGTCTCTTTCTTTCTTTGCATTGTTATTTGAAAAAGAAAAAGAATCAACATAGGGTTTTGTTTTCTTCTCATCTTGAAAGCATTTCAAAAGAAAAATAAGAAAGAAAATCCTTTCATTTTCTCTTTTGTTTCACTTGAAAGTTGCATTGTGCATTTTTCATGGAAAGGAGAAAAGATTGCATTCTTAAATTTGAAGGATTGTTCATGCTTTTTCTTCCTTGAAACTCTTTTCATTTGAAGGATTAGAGTAAAGTTTTATTTGCTAGTGTTCTTATAAGTTTCATTTTTGCAAGAGTTTCAAACAACATAAGTTTCACTTCCATTCGTTGAGTAAGAAAAGCCCCTAAAATGAACAAGCTAATCGAAAATATATTAGTAACACTTTTTCTAGGGTTCACCAATAGCTTAGGCTAGGGCCTTGGATTATGTGTGGAGAGGTAAACTCTCCAAGTCCAACCAAAAATTAACTTAGGTGTCTATGCTAGTGTGTAAAAATTCCACCTTCTAATTACTCAATCGAGGAAGATCCTCTAACACAAGAGTCAAACACAAGGTCGGGTGGAGGGCAGTGACAGATATATCCACACCTGATCCCGACAAAGCGTTTGGGAGAGTGTGTATTGGGGGTGAATCCTGTAGCGTTATTGGACTGACTTGTGTCAGACCTCTGAGACACTTGGATCCGTCCAAGGTACTCTAAGAGTGATTATGGCCCTCTTGCATTTCAGGCCTCAGGACGATCTTCGGGATTAGTTACCTTGCCCATACACTCGCCCGGATGTCGACTGTACCACCCTTGGTTGTTGATTACAAGTTGGTGGCCTAGTTGCCATTATATAGGTTGACACATAGGTGACTGCAAGGGGAGTATTGCGGTACTTAAGGCAGACTCTATACTCTTTGGGCGATACTCGAAGGGACCGTCAGTTAGAGGTCTTGGTAACTGCTTCTCTTGGCCAGTTGTTTGCCTTTGTGAATTCTTTGGATGATCAAGACTTCATCTCCCTAATCAGAAGCATTCAAAAGGGTAGTTTTTTTGGTTTGTATCTTTTTAGGCTTTTCTTCTTAGTGGTGTGATTTGTTCTCCCAAGTTTTCCATATCAAGTTAGTCAAACATTTCTTTGGGTCTCTGACCTGAGGTGGTAGACCGCCCACTCCGTCGATCATGAGGAATTTTCGGTCTTCCTCTTGGAAACATGGATCCGCCTCTTTATAAGCGTTGTTTTTTATACCACTGGTTCACTAGAGTGAGTGTGTGACACTTTTACGGGCTTGAACAATACCACAAGGGAAGAATTTGTGCATAAGATCTTCATCAAAAAAAATTATTGACGATACCAACCAAGGAACCCCTTCTCAAGGGGATCCTTTTGCTTTTCCTTTCTTTGGAAATTTTGGTGTCCCTTTGATGGCCATGTTGTACATTCCTAAGTTGAATGTGGGACTGCCACTGGTTGGGTACCATTCCAAATGTCCCTAATTCTCTTGACTCTTCTCAGTTAAGAACCTTATGTCATGGGCATCGTGTTGATGTCCCTTCATCAACAAATTCTTCTCCTCCTCCTTCTACCTTCTCCGGTGAAAGTATAGCTACTAGTAATCGAAAGTCTAAAAGAAATAGAAAGAGGAAGAATAAGAAGAAGAAATCACCAACCTCTGTGAGTCATGTTGGAGATAGGTCCTCAACCTATGCTAGTCATGTTGAAGACCAACAACCAACCTCTGCAAGTCATGTTTGGGGAAAAAGTCCAGTCACTGCTAGTCATACTGGCGATAGGTATGTAGCCTCTGTGAGTCATGTTTTCGACCAATCACCAACCTCTACAATTCATGTTGGAGATGTGCAACCAACCAATTCAAGTCATGTTGGGGGTATGAGTCTCATCAATGAGAACCATACGAGTGATATGTCAACAACCTCTGCTAGTCATGTTGATGACAAGAAACCAACCACTGCTAGTCATGATGGGGACATTGATTCTGTTGAGAAACCCGGAAGGATAGGACGTAAGACTAAGTTCCCTTGTAATATTTGCAAGGGAGATCACCTTACTCATTTATGCCATGGCCTTCCAGAGGCACGAAGATTTTGGTCCCTGTCTGCAATCTCTTCTGATGTTTTCTCATTGCCTATTCAACCATTGGTTTATGAAGTGGTCGTGATGATCTAATGTTCAACCGATCCCACTCCTCTTTTGGGGGGTGATGTGCCTTCATACCATGTTGTCTCGCATCCTATTCAACCAGTGGTTGAGGAAGTGGTCGTGATAATGAAATCTTCAGTCAATCCCACTCTTCTCTTGGAGAGTGTTGATTCTACCAAAGTGCTCAAGCCGATGCAATCTTCAGTGGATCCCACTCTTATCTTGGATAGTGTCGAGTCTACCAAAGTGGTCATGTCGGATCAATCTTCAACTGATCCCACTCTTCTCTTGGGGAGTGATGTGTCTACCGACTATGTTTTTAGCATTTCAAGTTCATTACTTTTAGAACAAGGGGGCATTTTGCTCACTTTGAGCACACCCCCTCCAAGTCCTAGGATGGTTTCCTTTGATTAGAATGACCTTGTGGAGCCTTGTATTCCTTCTTCTTCACCTTTTCAAATAAGGGTTAAAGTTAATTCAAAAAACATTTACCGATGTATTGTGGATGAAGGATCCTCCACGAGTATATTATCCTCCTCGGCTTGGAAAGCTTTGGGTTCTCCCGAGCTTGTGTCTACTTCACATGAGATGTTTGATTTTGTTAGATGTCCTAGTGAATATCTAGGGATTCTTCTTCATTTTCCTATCTCATTAGGTGGGAAGATTGTCCTTGTCGATGTTATAGTGGTGCAAGTCCAGTTAGATTTCAATATGCTTCTTGGGCATGATTATGTATATGTTATTGATATAGGAGCATCGCAAGTAGCAAGCACGCAGAGGCAGAAGACATCTGGGACAAGTGCTAGCACATTTCAGCACGTTGTAAAAGTGTTTTGAAATGTTTTGAAATCAATGTGCGGATATTAAATGAAATAATTAAGAGGAGATGCACTTGTAGATTGTAATCAGACCTTGAGCGATCCGTTCTCATCTGAAGTAGGTAGAGGAATTTACGTATAATAAATGTAAGTAGGTAGCCTTGAATTCCATATTAGACAATTTTAGGAGCAGAGGGAAAACCGACTATAGACACCCTCGTCTTGTATCATTTGACAGGAATTACCAATTGTCAATTTTGAGCATAGAGCATAGAGAAGAAGAAGCAGAGAGTTGTGTAGAAGAACCCATGTACAGAAGTCATGAATTAATACATGAAGCTTTGATTCAGACTTATGGTGTTGTGATATTCTCTATGTATGCATGTTGAATGTTATGCTCATTGTTGTTTTTACTCTTTCTGTTGTACATTTGCTTTTATGCTATGTATGAATGATTTCTTGTTGAATGTTTAAAATCTGAGAGAGAGAGTAAGGAATGAGTTTCAATTGTTTCTCAACCTGAGTGAGTAAAATTCCTGCAAGGAGTGCAGTGGATTTTGTCCGCAAGGAGTGCGTTGACAAGGGTTCAAAGTTTTTATCTCTGAAAGCTCAGGAGTGATAACATTGTTCTCATTCTCGCAGAAGTGCAAGTTAAGCACAGGAGTCGTGCAAGGTGTGCGCAGGCCGAGTAGAGTCTCAGAGCTTACAACCTGAGGAATTTGTTGAAAGACTCATGTTGCAAGGAGTGCACAGAGTTGAAGAGGTTCAAATATTAGAGCGTATTTGAAGAAGTGCCGCAAGGAGTGCGCGCAGGAGTGACCCGCAGAGTACTTGAGGATTTTCAAGCAAGCTCAGGAGGGATAGAGTCTTCGAAGTTATCGAAGAAAGGCTCAAGAGGGCTAGTGCCTTGAAGTGTTGGAAGGAGGCGTAGCAAATTTGTTTTGCAGGTGGACAAGTTCCGTGAAGAAGTACCTTGTTCATTTCGTAGGAGTTGTCAAAGAGGAATTGGACGGTCGAAATTCTCTGTGGAGAATTCGCGAAGTTCCGAGAGCCATCAAATCTTGCAGAGGAGCAGGTAAGTTACGGCAAGTATTCTTGAAGTGCAAGCTCAGGAGAGATTGGACCGTAGGATCCAAGGTGACAGGAGTCATTGGATCACTTGTGAATTCTCACTTCAGGGATTCGCAAGTTCAAGGATCGAAAACCTTGCACCAAGATTCGCGAAATCGCGAAGTGCAAAGTCCCGACAGGGAAAGAAGTTCCGTTGTGGGGTCAGTATTAAAAACGAGTCAGAATTCGTCATTTCGGCATTTCGGAGAATAGGAGCTCGAGATATCTGTTCCGGGATTCCCAAAATTGTGAGACGCAATATAAGTACGGGGAAAGGACGTCGTCAACCGTTTCGACGGATCAACATTTCGGGTTTCGGCAGTTGGAGAATCGAGACTTTTGTCTCGAAAGTCCCGAAGTCACGAGTTGCGATAAGGAGTATTGGGGAGTTCGAGATCTCGGCACTTCGGGTGTCGGGATACAAAGGAGGCAACGCTTGGGGAGCGAAGTCACGAAGTGCCGAAGTTCGGCACGAGGAACACGTGGCAGAACCACAAGGTGGGCCTGGGTGATAGACAGGCAGACCCGTGTTTCCTAGTGAAAGGAGTCGACACTCTGTTGACTTCTTGCATCTCGGGGATTCGTGGAATGAGAGCACGGAAGCTCGATGATGAACCTCGCGAAGCGGCGAGTAGTGAGAGGTGCTAGTGTCAAGCCTAGCCGATGGTCACGTGCAGAGGTTGCTAACAAGGGGAGGAGCCATACCCATATCGACACTTCGGGTATCGTGAATTCGGAAGATGAAGAGATGAGAGACTTGGAAGGAGAAATCGCGAAGCCGCGAACTCCGAAGTTTCGATATCGCAAGAAATACGACCACATTGTTTGGTCAGGGGGAGATTGGAATTTGATGCTTCGTGTTTGATCGCGTGGGCTCAATTCATAAGGACATGTGGAGAAGCACCATTTTATGTGTGTGGGATTCCTTGAAGAGGAATCAAAGAGTCAATCTGACTCAAGGGCAGGAATTAGAACGATCCTGTAGCGGACCTTGATCTGAGGGCTGATAGAGGGTTGGGGGTTTGTGTCTAGTGGTATCAGAGCCCAGAAAGATTTCTTTGCTTTCTGTAGCAGGGAAAAGAAAGATTCGCCATGCCGCCGAGAAGAAGAGATAGGCAAACACCCGATCCGCCAAAGGAGAGGGAAATGCCAGAAGAAAGGGGTAGGCAGGTGCCAAATATAGCCATGGAAAGAGAGATGCATAACATACGTACCAGACTCGTGGACGTGGAAATAAAACAGAGGCGCACAGCCAGTGCTGGAGATGTCAGTGAATCTAAAAGTGAAGATGAAGCTGGATATGAAGGAGAAGAAGTTGTAGCAGAGGATGCAGCGAATGAACGTCTGATTAGGGCTGTTGCAAGAATGAGTGCTAGAGAAAAAATGGACATTCCAGTATATGAGGGAAACCTGGATGTTGAAGAGCTTCTAGACTGGATTAGAGCTATGGACACGTATTTTGACTATGAAGATGTCGAGGAAGACAAGAAGGTAAAACACGCTATCACAAGATTGAAAGGACATGCAGCGTTGTGGTGGGATGAACTACAAGTTGATAGACACTGCAAAGGCAAGCAGAAGATCAAGAGTTGGGATAGAATGATCACGAAGATGAAGGTGAAATTCATACCCAGGGATTACCAAATCAATCTGTTTCGGAGAATGCAGAATTTGAGACAGAAGCTGATGTCAGTGAAGGAGTACACTGAAGAGTTCTACAGGCTGAACATCAGGGCAGGTCATCACGAAAGAGATGATGAGAAGGTTGCTAGGTATATGAATGGCCTGAGATACGACATTTAGGATGAGATGAGCATGATGACCATTCGAACGGTGGAAGATTCTTATCAGATGGCTCTAAAGGCTGAAGAGAAGTTGAACCAAAAGAAAATTCAGAGAGGCCGAGGCAGAAGTCAGCCCAGAGGAAAAACAGTTGTCCAAGTTAAGAATCAGAAGCCTAAGGGAGAGTGGAAGAAACCTCAATATCAAACTGAGATAGGTGGAATCTCACAGAGAGGACAATATGCTGATAACAACACTTTTCCTCGCACTAGAGGAAGAGGAAGAGGCAGAGGTGGAGTAATAAAATGCTTCACATGCGGAAAGAATGGACACAAATCTTATGAATGTACAAATAAGAAGAAAGAAGGTGGTGAGACTCACATTGCCGAAGCACAAAGGCGGAATGTTGAGGCAGAGGATGTTGAAGACGGAAGATCACTGGTGATGAGGAAGTTTCTCTTAACGCCAGAAGAGCAGGCGGAGAATCCAGTGCAAAGGAACAGTCTTTTTCGGACTACTTGCAAGACCAAGGACAAGGTATGCAAGGTCATCCTAGACAGTGGTAGCATAGACATTCTCGTTTCTACAGAGATGGTAGAAAAGTTGGAGCTGGAGACTATTGAGCATCCAAGTCCATACAGAGTTTCATGGCTACAAAAAGGACATCAGGTAAATGTCACTAAACAATGTTTAGTTGAATTTAAAATAGGAGGATATAACGATAAGATATTGTGTGATGTCATTCCCATGGATGTTTTTCATCTATTGCTGGGTAGACCGTGGCAATATGACAGGAATGTGGTTCATGATGGGAGAAAGAACACATACACCCTAGAGAAGAATGGGAGAACTCACATGTTGTTGTCGATTAAGGACAAAGAGGTGAAACCTAAAGTAAGAAACATTGTACTTCTCATGAGTGGGAAGGAACTTCTTAAGGAGGTTAAGAAGAAGGAAGATCCACAATTCATCATGGTCAGGAAACTAAAATTGTTTTGACTAGCACAAGAGTGGATGATTTACCAGAGGAAATCCAGCAACTACTGGAGGAATTTGTTGATATAGTAGTGGACGAACTACCTTGTTTGTTGCCACCTATTAAAAGTATAAGTCATCACATTGATCTTATACCTGGAGCTAGTTTACCAAACAAAGCAGCATACAGATTGACGCCGCAGGAGAATGAAGAGGTCAAAAGACAGATCCAGGATTTAATGGACAAAGGGTTGATTAGAGAAAGCTATGTTCCATGTGTTGTTCTGACACTGCTCAGTCCAAAGAAAGATGGAGGTTGGAGGATGTGTACAGACTCAAGGGAAATTAACAAAATTACCATCAGATATAGATTCCCATTGCCAAGAATGGATGATTTGATGGATTGCTTGAGTGGAGCGAATTTTTTTTCAAAGATTGATTTGAAAAGTGGATATCATCAGATTCGTATGAGAGAAGGTGATGAATGGAAGACAACATTCAAGACCAATGAAGGGTTGTATGAATGGCTTGTTATGCCATTTGGCTTAAAAAACACGCCGAGCACTTTTATGAGATTGATGAATGAAGTCCTGAAGTATTTCATCGGAAAATTTGTCATTGTGTATCTTGATGACATACTGATTTTCAGTCAAACAGAGGAAGAGCATCTGAAACATTTGGCTACAGTGATGCGGAGGCTACAACAAGAGAAATTGCTGATAAATATGAAGAAATCCTCATTCATGAAGATAGAGCTCATTTATTTGGGGTTTGTTATTTCTGCAGATAAGTTGAGGATGGATCCAGATAAAGTGGAGGTGATTAAGAATTGGCCATCACCAAAGAATATCTTTGAAGTTCGAAGTTTTCATGGATTGGCTAGTTTCTATAGGAAGTTCATTAGGAATTTCAGTGGAATTAGTGCACCGATGATGGACACAGTGAAGAAAAGAAATAAATATTTTCACTGGACAGAAGAGGCTGAGAAAAGCTTCAATTTGTTGAAAAGGAAAATCGTGGAACAACCAATTCTGGTGTTGCCTGATTTCAAAAAGACATTTCAAGTAAAATGTGATGCAAGTGGATTTGCAATAGGGGCAGTCTTGAGCCAATAAGATGGACTGATAGCATACTTCAGTGAGAAGCTGAATGAAGCCAAAATGAAGTACCCCACGTATGACAAAGAGTTTTATGCGGTCATACAGGCACTGAAGAAGTGGAGGCACTACCTGATTCCTAAGGAGTTTGTCTTATATAGTGACAATCATGTTTTGCAATTTGTGACTCAACAGGAGAAGTTGAATAAAAGACATGTTAAATGGGTTGAATATATGCAAAATTTTACTTTTGTAATTAAACATATTTCTGGAACTACTAACAAAGTTGTTGATGCTTTGAGCAGGAAGTGTTCACTTATGCAGGAGTTCCGAGTCAAAACGTTGGGTTTTGATGATCTCGGGAACATGTACAAGGATGATCCAGACTTCAAAGAAGCATATGAAGTAGCTTAGAATCCAGTTCTCAGGGACATAAGTCAATGGACAGAATACATGATCCAGGAAGGATTATTGTTTAAGGGTAATCAATTTTGTATTCCAAAATGCTCCATGAGGGAGAATATGTTGAAGGATAAACACAGTGGAGGATTGGCTAGACATTTTGGTCATGACAAGACATTCTCAAAGTTAAATGAGTCATATATTTGGCCAGGAATGAGAAAAGACGTCAAAAGATTCGTGGACAGATGTAGAATTTGTCAGCATTCAAGAGGAAAGAGGCAGAATGCAGGCTTATACCAATCGTTACCCATACCTGAGAGGTTGTGGGATGCAGTAAGCATGGACTTCATATTGGGGCTATCGAGAACACAAAGAAGGTTTGACTCAATCTTTGTAGTGGTGGACCGATTTTCTAAGATGGCACACTTCATACCGTGTCAGAAAACCAGTGACGCAACTCACATTGAGAATTTGTTTTTCAAAGAAGTCATTCGACTTTACAGCTTACCAAGGAGCATAGTTTTGGATCGAGACACCAAGTTCATGGGACACTTCTGGAGAACCTTATGGAAAAAGCTGGGAACAAACTTGTCGTTCAGTTCAGCTTATCATCCTCAAACGGATGGAAAGAAAGAAGTTGTGAACATAAGTTTGGGAGACTTGTTGAGAAGTTTGGTGACAGAACATCACAGTCACTGGGATAATATTTTACCACAGGAGGAATTTTCATATAATGATTCAATCAACAGAAGCACGGGGCAGAGTCCATTTCAAATTGTTTATGGCATGCAGCCAAGAGGAGTTTCTGGATTGAGGGATTCAGAACAGAACACAACTAGGAGTGCTAGTGCAGAGGATTTCGCAGAAGCGATGAAGGAGCTTCATAGCCAAGTTAAGGAGCGATTGCAAAACTTGAGCCAAGAGTATAAGCGAAGAGAAAACCAACATAGGAGAGAACTTCAATTAAAAGCTGGTGATTTGATCCTTGCACACTTGAGGAAGGAAAGGTTCCCAAGGGGGACATATAATAAATTGAAAATGAAGAAAATTGGGTCATGCAAGATCATAAAGAAATTTGGGGCGAATGCTTATGAGATTGAATTACCCAAGGGGATTGGAATTTCTCTGATATTCAATGTCTCAGATTTGTACCCTTACAAAGCTGAAGAGGCAGGAGCAGACATTGAACAAGAAGAGGTTCAATGGGCCAAGTAGATGCCAGTTGCAAAGAAACCACAGATGGAAAGCATACTGGACAAAAGAATTAGTAAGAGGACCAGGCGAAAGGAATATTTTGAATACTTGGTCAAGTGGAAGGGACATCCAGTTGAAGACGCCAGCTGGGAAAATGAAGCCGAAATCCAGAAGCATGGACAGACTGTGCAAGAGCTCATGGATAGGAGTCCATAAAAATTTTCAAGTGAGGGAGTATGATGCAGGAGCATCGCAAGTAGCAAGCACGTTGAGGCGGAAGACAGCTGGGACAAGTGCCAGTGCCTTTCAGCACGTTGTAAAAGTGTTTTGAAATGTTTTGAAATCAATGTGCGGATATTAAATGAAATAATTAAGAGGAGACACTTGTAGATTGTAATCAGACCTTGAGCGATCCGCTCTCGTCTGAAGTAGGTAGAGGCATTTACGTATAATAAATGTAAGTAGGTAGCCTTGAATTCCATATTAGACAGTTTTAGGAGCGGAGGGAAAACCGACTATAGACACCCTCGTCTTGTATCATTTGACAGGAATTACCAATTGTCAATTTTGAGCATAGAGCATAGAGAAGAAGAAGCAGAGAGCTATGTAGAAGAACCCATGTATAGAAGTCCTGAATTAATACATGAAGCTTTGATTCAAACTTATGGTGTTGTGATATTCTCTATGTATGCATTTTGAATGTTATGCTCATGGTTGTTTTTACTCTTTCTATTGTACATTTTCTTTTATGCTATGTATGAATGACTTCTTGTTGAATGTTTAAAATCTGAGAGAGAGAGTAAGGAATGAGTTTCAATTGTTTCTCAACTTGAGTTAGTAAAATTCCTGCAAGGAGTGCAGTGGAGTTTGTCTGCAAGGAGTGCGTTGACAAGGGTTCAGAGTTTTTATCTTTGAAAGCTCAGGAGTGATAACATTGTTCTCATTCTCGCAGAAGTGCAAGTTAAGCACAGGATCCGTGCAAGGTGTGAGCAGGCCGAGTAGAGTCTCAGAGCTTACAACCTGAGGAATTTGTTGAAAGACTGCTATTGCAAGGAGTGCACAGAGTCGAAGTGGTTCAAATACTAGAGCGTATTTGAAGAAGTGTCGCAAGGAGTGCGCGCGGGAGTTACATGCAGAGTACTTGAGGATTTTCAAGCAAGATCAGGAGGGATAGAGTCTTCGAAGTTATCGAAGAAAGGCTCAAGAGGGCTAGTGCCTTGAAGTGTTGGAAGGAGGCGTAAAAAAGTTGTTTTGCAGGTGGACAAGTTCTGTGAAGAAGTACCTTGTTCATTTCGTAGGAGTTGTCAAAGAGGAATTGGACGGTCTAAATTCTCCATGGAGAATTCGCGAAGTTCCAAGAGCCGTCAGGTCTTGCAGAGGAGAAAGGAAGTTACGGCAAGTTTTCTTGAAGTGCAAGCTCGGGAGAGATTGGACCGTAGGATCCAAGGTGACATGAGTCGTTGGATCACTCGTGAATTCTCACTTCGGGGATTCACGAGTTGAAGGACCAAAAACCTTGCACCAAGATTCGTGAAATCGCAAAGTGCAAAGTCCTGATAGGGCGAGAAGTTCTGTTGTGGGGCCAGTATTAATAACGAGTCAGAATTCGCCATTTCGGCATATCAGAGGATAGGAGCTTGAGATATCTATTCTAGGATTCCTGAAATTGTGAGATGCGAGATAGCATTAAAGTCTCCTAGCAGGAGGATATTACCTTCATTTTTCAAATTATAAATATCTTGTTCTAAATTATTATAGGGACAATTTTTATCTAGATTATTTTTCTTATAAAAAGTAGAATTAATAGGTGCAAAATAACAAATT
>SNQJ01S0009161.1:42691-58170 GCA_010110895.2 Picea sitchensis | reverse complement strand
TCCGCTCTCGTCTGAAGTAGGTAGAGGCATTTACGTATAATAAATGTAAGTAGGTAGCCTTGAATTCCATATTAGACAGTTTTAGGAGCGGAGGGAAAACCGACTATAGACACCCTCGTCTTGTATCATTTGACAGGAATTACTAATTGTCAATTTTGAGCATAGAGCATAGAGGAGAAGAAGCAGAAAGCTATGTAGAAGAACCCATGTACAGAAGTCCTGAATTAATACATGAAGCTTTGATTCAGACTTATGGTGTTGTGATATTCTCTATGTATGCATGTTGAATGTTATGCTCATGGTTGTTTTTACTCTTTCTGTTGTACATTTTATTTTATGCTATGTATGAATGATTTCTTGTTGAATGTTTAAAATCTGAGAGAGAGAGTAAGNCAACTTGAGTGAGTAAAATTCCTGCAAGGAGTGCAGTGGAGTTTGTCTGCAAGGAGTGTGTTGACAAGGGTTCAAAGTTTTTATCTTTGAAAGCTCAGGAGTGATAACATTGTTCTCATTCTCGCATAAGTGCAAGTTAAGCACAGGAGACGTGCAGGGTGTGCGCAGGCCGAGTAGAGTCTCAGAGCTTACAACCTGAGGAATTTGTTGAAAGACTGCTATTGCAAGGAGTGCACGGAGTCGAAGTGGTTCAAATACTAGAGCGTATTTGAAGAAGTGCTGCAAGGAGTGCGCGTGGGAGTTACACGCAGAGTACTTGAGGATTTTCAAGCAAGCTCAGGAGGGATAGAGTCTTCGAAGTTATCGAAGAAAGGCTCAAGAGGGATAGTGCCTTGAAGTGTTGGAAGGAGGCGTAGCAAAGTTGTTTTGCAGGTGGACAAGTTCCGTGAAGAAGTACCTTGTTCATTTCGTAGGAGTTGTCAAAGAGGAATTGGACGGTCTAAATTCTCCGTGGAGAATTCATGAAGTTCCGAGAGTCGTCAAGTCTTGCAGAGGAGCAGGGAAGTTACGACAAGTTTTCTTGAAGTGCAAGCTCGGGAGAGATTGGACCGTAGGATCCAAGGTGACATGAGTCATTGGATCACTCGTGAATTCTCACTTCGGGGATTCGCGAGTTGAAGGACCAAAAACCTTGCACCAAGATTCGCGAAATCGCAAAGTGCAAAGTCCTGATAGGGAGAGAAGTTCCGTTGTGGGGCCAGTGTTAATAACGAGTCAGAATTCGCCATTTCGGCATATCGGAGGATAGGAGCTTGAGATATCTATTCTGGGATTCTTGAAATTGCAAGATGCGATATAAGTACGGGGAAAGGACGTCGTCAACCATTTCGGTGGATCGACATTTCGGGTTTTGGTTGTTGGAGAGTCGAGACTTTTGTCCCGAAAGTCCCGAAGTCACGAGTTGCGATAAGGAGTATCAGGGAGTTCGGGATCTCGACACTTCGGTTGTCAAGATACAAAGGAGGCAGTGCTTGGGGAGAGAAGTCACGAAGTTCCAAAGTTGGGCACGAGGAACACGTGGCAGAACCACAAGGTGGGCCCGGGTGATAGACAGGAGAACCCGTTTTGCCTAGTGAAAGGAGTCGACACTCCGTTGACTTCTCGCGTCTCGGGGATTCATGGAATGAGAGCATGGGAGCTCGACGTTGAACCTCGCGAAGTGGTGAGTAGTGAGAGGTGCTAGTGTCAAGCCTAGCCGATGGTCACACGCGAAGGGTGCTAACAAGGGGAGGAGCCATACCCATATCGACACTTCGGGTATCGGGAATTCAGAAGACGAAGAGTTGAGAGACTTGGAAGGAGAAATCGCAAAGCCGCAAACTCCGAAGTTCAGATATCGCAAGAAATACGAACACATTGTTTGGTCAGGGGGAGATTGGAACTTGATGCTTTGTGTTTGATTGCGTGGGCTCAATTCATAAGGACCTATGGAGAAGCACCATTTTATGTGCATGGGATTCCTCGAAGAGGAATCGAAGAGTCAATCTGACTCAAGGGCAGGAATTAGAATGATCTTGTAGCAGACCTTGACCTGAGGGTTGATAGAGGGTTGGGGGTCTGCGTCAGCTATCAAGGTTGTGGTGTCTACACTCATCCAGGTGATTTATTTCCCTCATAATGGAAGTATTTTCATTATCGACCAGCTGGAATATGATAATCACCATCTTAATTCGACGTTAGTTTAGGCTTCCCCTTTATATGTTCCTAGTGTTCGTGTAGACTCTACCCCACCACAGGTTATTTATGTGGTGTTTTATCCTCGATGTTCAATTTCTTCTAAGCAAGAACTTGTGCAATCATTTTTTCCTTCTCAAGACATGGTCTTGACAATTGATCAATTTTGTTATCCAATATGGGCATGGGAGCCCTTACTTCCCCCTCCTGGTCCAAGTGGTCTTGAGTCTCCTTTTGAGTCCGATCTCGCTGTTTATAGATCCTTAGGCCCTCGTGCTTGTGATTCTTCGCTGATAGACTCTGCCAACCCTAACCAAAACCTCCATCGTCATATGGAATATGGTTAGTTTTCTTCGCCTTTTGGGATTGTTGATCCTCCTCATTTGTGTGATTTCTCGGATATTGAATTTCCTTCGGATGAGTCTATACTTGAAGCCATGACTACGGTTTCTATAACGTGGGAAGACTTACATCGTGGTTTATGTTTTCTTCCCTTTTGGGATACTTTCCAAGTTGACTATCGAAGAGACTCTTAGTCAGAGCCTAGGTTAGGTTTTTCCCTACTTGCAGATATTGACCTCGAAACTGGCATATAGGATAGTTTTTTCCCTACTTGCATTTTTTCATTATTCGTTTCCTGGTTCATTTGGCCTTAAGATCGACCCCACTAAATTGCGACAATAACCTTTCTTGTTGATAAGTGTGTCGTACTTTACATGGTGGAGCCTTCCTTCCATGGGCATCCTAGTTAGAGCCTCATTTTCCATTTGGTTCCCATGCTGAAGTATTTCATAGGTACGGGAGTCCTTTTAGTCCTGCCATGACTATGTGTCGAAACCTGATTCTTCTTCATTTTTCCTGGCCTATACCCATGGGACTCTCCTATGAGCATGGTTTGTTGTCTTTCAAGCTCGCTTAAACTTTGAAAGAAACATCTAACTAAAATTGAAAAGATTGTCGAGCGATCTTGTTTCCCTTCACACTTGTCAAACTTAAATTCGAAGGAACATCTGTTCGTTGGTAGTTTACCCCTTTTTCGATCCAGATGGTTAATTTACGAATAAAGGTATGCCCTAGGAACTTCAATTTGCTAGGAGAGTATTCTCAGGCGTAAGTTTAACCCTTTTTCGGGCCTGAGGGATTAAATTTTCGAAAAAGGGACATTCTCCTTGGTTTTGGTTTATCTCTTTTTCAAACCTTGGAGATTACTTACGAAAAAGGAACCTCCTCAGAGTCCATAGTTAAGCTCTTTTCAGACTCCCTAAATATGAAAAGATCATTGAGTGACCTTGTTCCTTTCACACTCGTTAATTGGTCCAGAAAGAACATCTATTTGGCATAATTTTAACCCTTTTTCTGGCCAATAGATTATCCAGGAAAAAGGTACGCCTAGGGAGAATTGTCTCTTCGGGAGAGTTATCATAAGTTATATTTTATAATTTTTCTGGCTAAGGAGACTAAACTTAGAAAAAGGTTGTGAGTCTATAGTTAAGATCTTTTCAAACTCCTTAAAATTGAAAAGATAGTCGAGTGATCTTGTCTCTGTCACACTCATTAAAGTGGTTTTGAAGAGATGTCCTTTCAATATAAGTTAAACGCTTTTTCGAACCGACTGGACTAGTTACGAAAAAGGAACTCCCTGGAGTCTTCTTTTAGCATTTTTTCAGACTCTCTAAACGTGAAAAATCACCCAACTTACCTTATATGGGCTTGTAAATATTCACAAGGAATGATTCTTGTGGCATCATACTTTATCACATCACATGTCTCATCCTTGTGTCTTTGGCCTAATTCTGACTCCATGTTTCTATTAACTAAACCTTTAAAGCATTCCTTAAACACAAGCCTTGTAACACTTTTTTCCTTGTGAGCTGGCACCTTGACCCATGGAGGAATTTTATCGAGTGTCCTTATCATGCACATATCTCCTTTCCCTGAGCATCAATATGTTCCATGTGCTTGGAACTATTTTTCTTTCCCATGAAACTCATTCCTCCTTTGTAACATAACATTCTTTTATTCGTTTTCAAGATCGTTAAATATTTGAAAAAGACAAAAAAATTAAATATTCCAAAAAGAGGGGACGGGATATACATTATTTTTTTCGACATTAGGATAGTCTCCCTTGGAAAAAACACATCGTTTTGTTTGTTCGCCAATCATTGGTATCTAGTATGACCTTAGGAAGTTTTTATCGTTACATAGAGTTGTGTCCTCCTCCATTTGGTTACTCTTCCAAACATGTGGAGAGTTTGTGGTGCCTCCTGTATCACAGACTTATGTCAATTTTCAGCTTCCTGAGTCATCATTTTTTCATGCTTTTGTTTAGGGGAAGTTTTATCCAACTTGAGTCGGCCACTCTGTAGTTTATCTCTTGAATTTCATGAGTCGACCATCCCGAGAGTCCATTCAAGCTAAAATTCAAACTCGATGAAGTTCTATTATTGATGATCGAGATCTTCCAGTCTTTCCCCAATGACATGTCGAAGACCTCAGGGTAGTGAGTCTTACACTCCTATTGTAATCCTACATGAGTTTTGAAGATCTTGAAGTTGTTTCTCGAGCTATGACATCCTCATCTCGAGCCGCAGGCGTCAATGCTTCTTGAAGATGCGTATTATATTGTACTTGTATATCTTCAAATGATTTTGAGATTTAGATCCGCTATGTATTTCTCATGGATACAATTTATATAGATGTTTATATGACATGGATTTGCAGTGTATTTGATTGGTAGCCATGCTTAGTTCATCCCAAGCATGGGTATGCCTGCCTCAGAGAAATTATCTTTGTGCTTTACTTCCATAGAATCATCTAACTATTGAAATCCTACATTTTCTTGAAGGACCAATGGTCAAAGTTATTCAATGTTCTGATGATCTACTAGAGGTGAACGATCTTTGGGAAAATGTGATGATGCTATAAAAACTCTGGACCCAATTGAGTCCACAGGAATGTTCATTGGTGGTTTTTTCCTTCACAATAGTCTCAACTACCGGCGATGAGAGATTAAACACGCCATGTTTTAACTCACAACTCTCATTATCATCGTCGAATCCTCAAGATGCCACATTTCCTATGATTAAATCTGTTGGTGAAGTTGAAAATTCGAATCTTGGAGATCTTGAATCATTTATGATTGCTCCTGAACCTTTTCCTGAAGAGAAAAAATTGCACAATTGAAACATTCACAGTCATCACGTACACAACTCATCTTTTCCTTTCTTTCGAACTCTCTAGAATAAGGTGATAAATAGACACAATTGCTCTTTAAAACTTCAAAGGAAATCAGGTAAATACTTCTCTTCTCTCTCCTTACTATTTCGTTAAGTATGAAAATCTTGGTTATAATAGATCTGAAGGATAATTCCCACGAATTGAAAGATGGCTTCATCATTGACTAAAAAGATTGGAGAAGTGGCAAAGAGAGGATCAATAATGTCATTCTTATTGGGTCTACGATCATCACTGGTACAAAAATCAGACAATAATTATAAGAAAAAACCCGAAGGTTGGAATATGGTTACAGAATAGAGCGAAGCAGGAGTCTTCTCCTGACAGAGAAGTTCGTGTGAATTGTTTTTCGTTCATTTAGGCTGATATGAACTTCTGATATATTTGTCACCTCTCACTCTAGTGTTATCTACAAATAAAATTTATCTTTCTTATTCAATCATATTAATCTATGCTGAAATGCTAAACTTGGCCGATACTAAAAACTTAAAAGCATACTTTTTAAACAAGTCTGGCAAAGATTTTACATGTTTCTTGATTTTAATTGAAAAAGGGTGTCTAGGCTAATCCTGGTAAATTTAGCCCTAATATTAGATTTCAGCTGACAACTTTTCTCAAGGTTCATCCCTAGAAACAAATATTTTTTTCCTAATATAATTTACCTGTAGGTGAAGGTATACTTAGAATTGAAAGAAAACTAATCTCGGAGTATTCTTAAAACTATAGACGGGCCAATTTTGCATCAGATCATAAACGCATGTCATCCCTTGTATCCTAGATACAATTGATTTCCCCCACTTCGAAGTAATAAAATCAAAGACAAATGGTGAAAGGAAATTTACAAATTGATTTCCCCCATCTTGTCCAAACAAGAGATGATGAAAGGAAATTCATATAATGATTGCCCTCATCTCAATTAAATGAAATCTTGTCTTTGAAGTGGTGAAAGGAAATTCAATAGGGGAGATATAGATAACTTCATCGGGGTACTAAATAAGCATGCTGGCAGTGAAGCAATATCTATGACGTCTATAAGGTTGTCTTACATATCTGTATAATATACCCTGTTATTTAGTTCTTTTTTAATAATATTTATATCCTAAGCTGACTGGGTTTCCTTATGTAAACACATTTTGCATATTTATAACCTTGAGAGCAAACAAAGTTAGTTAAAATATGATATTTTAGCTAAATTTACTTTGATTTTCCTGGATAATTCTTGAATAAATTTTAAGAAAAGAAAACCCTTATTCTCTTGACTTGAGATCAATCACCAAGTATGCTTTAAATTTTTAGATATGGTTATTTTTACTGCTTCTATATTGGATTGAAACTTCTAAAAAGAAAGAAAACATTTAGATTAACAAAAAACAATAATGACTCCATTACCCAATTAAGGAACCTAGTATACTATTCTTCCATGCCTCATAGGGAGTCACAATCCCCAGATGGAGCCTATGTTAGAACATAAATAAGATTTTCGTGTAAAAATCAAAATTTGAAGTTCCTTTGTGGTTTTTTGTCTTTTTCAAAAAAAAAAATAACTTTAGGAATATCATTTCTTAAAATAACAATTTCATTATATTTTGACAGGGCGGATCAAGCATCAATTGTTAAACCTGACACTCATCTAAATCGACGACTCTTGTAACTTCGGGGATTCAAAATCGTGAAATGTTTAATCAACACTATAACTCCTATTCAAGGTTTTATTTCGGAACTTTGTGATTTGGTAATTCAATCTCAAATGTCTAAAGGTATTTAAAATCCCGAAGTACCGAAGCTCCGAAGTTCCAGAGCTCTAAATTTCCAGAATATGTTTTAAAGTGTTCAGCTAACGTGTCCTATGCCACATGACACTCTTTGCATGTAGATACACATGTCACTCATTTTTGGCACACTTGGTCATATAATTCGCACAATTTAGGTTAGACATGTCACTCATATTTTTATGACGCATCATTAGACGTTGATGTCATCTTTTCACATCACTCTGGGAGACCGTCTTCCGGAAGATTAAACTGTCAACAAATATAAACAACGTCGGAGTGCCAGAACACCGAAATTATATAGCGTCAAAGATTAAAGTGTAAACATGTTTTATTTGGCTTAATTGACGGCAACTAATCACTCCATGAATTCTGCCTTCGAGGTAACTGTGAACACTTCAAATGCAAAAATCATGAAGCAATGAAGCCCTAGAGTCTCGGAGTTCCGAAGTTTTTTAAAGTTAAAGGAATCATAAATTGTGGTTAATTAAAACTAAAGTATCAATTAAAGGATGATTAGTTGCTCCGTGAAATTGTCCTTCAGGATATATTTATCATTTCTCATTCGAAACTCTCGAATGTTGAAGCGCTGAAATCACTCATCTTCATTAAATCATGATCATTAAAGGTATATTTAACATGGTTGAGGTTAAGGATTTGAAAATCTCACGGCCCTCAAGTAATAAATTTGACAGATTTGACATGATTACCCTATCATTGGATTAATTGTAAAATTCATTTATGGTTTGTGTTTCCTATTCAATAAAAGCACTTTTGAATTTCATACCATTTCTCTATTCGCCTTCAAAACTTTCATTAAAATAGTTGAGCTCATAGATTTTTATTTTCTTGCAGGAGGACTAATATTTGGAAATTATGGCACCGCGTAAAACAACAAAAAAGCAAGATCTGCTTGCAGAAGACCCAAACCAAAATTTAGATATTTTTTTAGACACTACAACTCACTTGATGGATGTCATTAAATCATGGATGCAGGTTTATGAAATCTTGGAGTAGGAAAATTCCCTCCATTATGACGAATCAATCTAAGGAGAAGATGAGTCCATCGCAAACAAGCTAACAGAGGTGGCTAAGTCAGAGCTTCACAAAGTCGCAGCACGAAAAAAAATGTTTCCATATACAGATATGATATGCTAGGCCTTGGATCACGTTGATATTCCGACCAGAACCATCTACAGTCATCATAAGACCACTGTTGGATCATTTCAACCCAAAGACATTGAAGTAATGTATAAATTAACTTGAACCCCCAAATATACTTATAATGCATCATTTATAATGAAGTTTGAGAATGATGAATGTGTAAGTTACGACAAAACTCTCCATGATATAGTAAAAACTTGGTGGGGAAATGAAAATAAATTCAACGCTGATAGCCATGGAACATATTCACATATTCTATAGCCTCCTATGATGCACATATTATGTATACTGCCATGATGCTTTGTAGAATGTTCAGAAACAAAAACCCTATGCATTTTACTATAGATTGGGTTCCTATAATCCATGAAGTAGTTGAGGGTTATGCTTTTGATTGGGGGAAAATGTTGCTGGATAACCTAGCCAAACAAACAGAGGATTACATAGCCCATAAATACAAAGGAGAGCATACTCCTTTCTACATGTCTGCATATATTATGGAGGAATTATGTGTCAGAACCCCATTTCCCCTTATGAATTGGAGCTGGACTCAGATTGTCACCAAACCTATACACTTCTATCATTCCAAATTATGGGAGGAAAATGCAAAGATTGTTTTTATGAGATTTGTCTCAATGTGGTCATTCCAATCCATGAAGCTATTAATGGTCAACCTCCTCCCAAAATTTCATAACAAATTATTGGGAATTTGGGTACTATTGCAGACTAGTACATTGGAGAAAGTTTTTCTTGCATTAGAGTCTTTGGCTATTTTTCATCTCCACATGATCTACCCAAATTTCTACCAAACATAATTGTTTTCTAAGAAGTAGACTATCGGAAAGTTTCAGCATGCATCACTAAAGAACTGAAAGTTGCACAGAAAAGAGTTTGGTCGAACTTTCCCATACAGGTTGGTATATTCTCATTATCAGATTTTAGACATGTTGAGGTTGAAGCCTTAGCCTTAGATGATATCAAATTAGCTAACATTGAATTCTAGTGGCATGATCCACATAGGGTGGTAGAAAATCATTTGGCTCAGTTTAACATGAAGAGATACATCCATGAAAATTCACCTTATGATGAAGTTTTCATATGGGTTAGATCATATGATGAAGTTATATCCAAATTTCAAAGTCTTCTTGAAGAAGAAAAATCAAGTTTTCTCAGCTTTCAAAAGCACAGATGGATCAGTTTACCTAAGATCTTGCAAGTAGAACAAATTCTTTGTCCAACTTCACAGCCACCACCATCAAATCCCAAGTAGCATGACTTACGTGAGGTCAAAACTAAAGAAGTGGAAAATACACCAGAAATATTTCCCAAGGATACAACGATTATAGAGATATCAATACCAAGTAAAAATAATCAAGAATCATTAGCATTATTTAAAGCTTCTATGAAACATGGACATACTTTTCCTCGGATATTGACAAACAATGAAACTCTTGTAAAAGATATCACAAATCAAGGGGAATCTAATGCACTTTCCATTCCCATACCATCCTTAACCCCCCTAGAAAATAGTTTTGATTTACCCTGATCAGAGGTTATAAATATAGATGACTTGACACCTATTGAACCAGAAGAGATGCCTTCATAAAATTTCTTCTTTAACAAGAAAATAAAAGCTATTATACGAATATAATCTCAACAGAAACGATGAGTAATTACAAAGAAACAAAGAATGGTATATGATGGACATTGACATAGTGACCCTGCATTTGCAAAGCAAGTAGCAGACTCACTAGGGGCATTTGCAGTTCAAACAACTTATGGTCAGTGGATCAATTGAGAAAACAAATTGACCAGAATAATATATTGATTGAATAGTTGCATAATGATATGAAACAAATAGAAGTCATTGCTAGAGAAAATATCAATTCTGGAATAAATCAAGTCAAATAGGGTTTCGAGCAGCAGATCAATCAATTAGAGGAGAAATTGAAGATACGTTTTCATAATCAACACTTGAGTAAGAACATGGTGTCACAGAGAGATATACTCATAAATCAATTGCAAGCTCGAATAGTCACATTTGAAAGAACAATAATTGATATTTCTGCCTTCAAGAAACAAGCATTAGAAATAAATAAGGGATTGAAGATTGTTCAACAAAACTTCTATGAAAGTTTGGATACTATCCAAAAATATTATCAGGTAATCAATGGTTCATTACAAAGTATTGATGACAAATAGAAGGAATCTATTATGGCTAAATCCAAATTTCAGGAGCTTATAGGGAGGATGTAAAATCTCAATATACCAGGATTTGTTTCTTTTTCAGAAATTGAGTAGATAAAAGGAGAAATAGCCTTAAAATCCTGGGAAAACAACTTTAAAGAAAGTAAAAGGCTAGCTAAAGAAGCAAATAAATATTGTCTTGATGCTCTTTTAGCTATTGATTCAGAGATGGTAGAAATTGATATCAGTAATATTAATGCATTTATTGGGAAAGTTGAGATTGAAAAGAAAAAAGAGAATCTAAAGAAAAATAAAGAGAACATGAAAAATGTTATATTACAAGTAAATCATTGACTTAAAAATATTAAATGATCTTCTAGTGAAGCATAGTATGCAACATCCGATCACTCAACATGCGACAATACAAATTCAAATAAATTTATTAGTCGTAAACATAAATATTTTTTCCTTTGAATTAAAGGCAAATATTGAACCCCCAAAGTTCGTTATTGCATTATTAGATCTACATCCACAAAACAAGGATACAAAAAATCCAGTTACACCCATGAGAAAATAAAGGAAGAATGAATTTTCAGCAAGTAAAGGAGATCCTAGAAAATGGACAAATGTTCAAAATCTTTGTAATATTTATTCAGTTTAGATTTTATTCTATTTTGAGAACTAAGAATGTGGAGAGTCTAACCACTTTTGGTTAAGAATTTTTTTGTATAAATAAGAAGATTAGAGATGTAATCTAGGCTTCTTCTGGCCAAATGTAAAAGATAAACTTCTTAATACCAATTTCAGAGAAAAGGCAAAGATTCTAGATTTCATTTCCTTGAGTTATGTGCTTTCTGTGTATTGTTTTTTCATCATAACCTATTTTTATTCACTCTATAGTTCTTAAAGATTGAAAGACTACAATTTAGTAATACATCTACTATGGTCCATATAATTGGAAGTATGTTCAGCTACAACTTTTCCTATGTTAATACTATGAGTAAAACAAGACATGTATCTGCATGGATCTCCTCATTTCAATTCATCTTTTAAGACTTATTCTTCATGATTATTCTATTGCGGATAAGGTAAGATTTATCAGCATTGGATACCTTACTTTGTCTGACAAATTTTTTTAATACATTTCTACTTTTCATCTCTTCAATATTTATAAGAACTCAAAGAAAGAGATAATGCTTCTGTGTTTTCTAATCATTAAGTTATTTGAAGTTCCATCTTAAAAGTGAAGGTAGAAAATCATTATAAAAAAACAAATCTTTTAAATTTTGGATGCCTGACATTATTCTATGATCCTAGAGTAAATCTTAGGAACAACAAAGTGGATGCTATGCGCCTCACTGCCTGCAGTGGATGATTTTCTTCTCACTGCCTAGCAACCTTCGTTCCTCACCGCTTGACACCCTCACATGAATCATTCCTCTACCAAGTGTCAGTGCCTATTTTAAAGTATCTTCTTCGCTTACATAGTAGAGGTATTGGTTTCACTACCTATTTTTGGGTGGGTATAGAGGATAAAATCTAGGGGTATGCTGGTACCCTTAATGCTCACACGCCTCTCTACCTTAGCTCGCAACCTCTACTCGCTTTTACAAAGAATTGTTTCACATATGCGAGAAACAACTTACACTTATCCTACTACTCATGATGTAAACACTTACCATGCTTCTGGTATTTAGTGGACATAGAATAATTTTACATCAACTTATGCTCCTAGATTCGTAATGTAGTTGTTATTTTTCCCATCGTTCTGCTGATGTAACAAGAAGTTGTGTGTATTTATTTGAAAATATTTATGGGTATTGTGTTGAAGTTACTTCACAAACACCTAGGATTTATTTTTCCTAAGATTTTTCCTGGTTTATTATTCATAATTAGTCATTATCCAGTATCCTATATTTTAGGGGAGAATATTCCACATGGAGAATATTCTCTTTCAGTTGACACTTTAGTTTGACTAGTTGAGTTGAGTTTATATGTTTTATTGGTTTTTTCACCATGAAACATTGGGATCATCACCAGCTAATGCGCACTTTCTTTGGGACCATCACCATACTGGTGCATTAACCTTGATTCCCTGATCTACTCCTCACTACTCTCTATTCAGTCAGTTAACTGAAGACTAGTTGACTAGTTAACTCAGCTAGGTGGCAATTCACTCTCGTAACTGCTTGAGAGACTAGACTAGGTGGAAGTTCACTCCTGTAATTGTTGGTGTGTGTCCAGATCACTCTAGAACACCACTTAGGTGCATTGGTTCTCCTCCAGTGTGAACTCATTGATTTATACAGAGTATATCATGTGTAAATTATTCATTATTCATAACGGTTAATGAGAATTCTTCCATTCATTCTCTCCTTCTTCTTATTTCTCAATTTCTATCTGAAAATGTGTGTAGTATTATCTATCTAGATCTATTATGTGCAGGTTCAACACATTTACATGGTATTAGAGCCAATGGAATGCTAAGCAAAAGCTACACCAAATTTGCTTTTCAGGTACAAAAGATTGAAGACAACGGAAAGATGGATTTCCAAAAAGAATTCATTCTTACACCTTACAACTACTTTGCATGGAAGGAGAAAATAGCCATACATTTCCGAACTATAGGGTTGTACAGGTTAACCTTGAATACATATACAGAATCAAAATCAACCATAGAAAACTCCAAGTACTTAAATCGCATGGATTAGGCACTCAGAACAATTTGCAGTCTTATTTCTCTCGATCTCCTTTTTCACATATCTTCCTGTAAGACTCCCAATGAAGCTTGGACCACCTTGGAAGGGATATTTGTAAAACATGATGAGATAAGGGGACACGTGATGGAGGTGGAGCTGCTCACATTGGATCCAAAAAGATTCAACAATATCCAATATTTCTTTACAAAATTCAAGGATTTACTGTCACAACTCAAATCTTGAGGGGTTGATAAATAGAAGGAAGAGAAACAAATCGTTCTCACCATTCTCTCCAAGCTTGGTCCTAAATTATATGTATTCGTATCCACATTCCATTATGTCAGATTCACCTCTGGAGCCACCTGGAAGATGCCTTTTCTTGAGGACTTTATCGAATCCCTCACACAAGAGCAAACCAAGTTCATCAACATGGGCACAATTAAAGGCCCAAGGGCGTATGCAATCAATTTAAAATATGGCAGCCAAAAATATCATAAATATAAATATAAAGACAAACAGAAATCTCATGCACATCCGAAGAAGGAAGGGTACATAAAACACTTCACCGATGCCTCCGGATCCAAAAGTGGAAAGGGAAGAAAAGGGGAGAAATGCACGTACTGTCACAAAGGATTCCATCCATAATATGCATGCATGAAAAAAAAATAGATATGATGACTCAAATACTTCAACAAAACAACCTTGGAGATCGCATCCCCGAGGGTGCCAAGAAGAAGAAGCCAAAAAATCAAAAATCCAAGAAAGACAATTCTAGCCATGCCTTGATTGTCATCAACTCCTCTCTTGATGCTTGGATCGTTGATTCATGAGCATCACATCACATGGCTGCCTCAAAAGAAAAATATTATTCATTGGATGCATGCAAAGGTCCTCCTATTCTGATGGGGGAAAACTCTTCTATCGAAGTCATCAGCAAAGGAAGGATTGAACTCACCAACAAAAGCTTCGAGAATGTGTTGCATGTTCCCAAACTTTCCATCAACCTTCTCTCCATGTATTAGATGACGAATTATGGCACTAGAAATAAATTTATATTCACACCAAATTCCGTGGACATCTACGACATGCAAACCAACTCTAGGGTTTCTACCGGCGAGGTAAATCATCAGTCTAGATTGTATACTTTTTCTGAATTCATTGAACCTGATTATACTTTACTGCTTACTCATGCTGATGAAAGTAGTAGGATGTGGCACGAAAGGTTTGGACATTTGAATTTTAGATACATGCAACAACTTAGAAGGAAAATATTGGTTGATGGTCTACCAGACATCCATTTCTCCAAGGGAGTATGTGAGGGATGTGTTCTTGAAAAACACCCTTAAGAGAAATTCAATAAAGGAAAGTCTCAGAGAGCCTCTGCACCTTTAGATCTGATCCACAATGACCTCATGGGTCCTTTTCCACATCCATCAATCAGAAAAGAGAGGTTTGTTCTTATTTTTATTGATGATTTCTCACATTTTTCATGGATCTACTTTCTTAGGAAAAAATCTGAGGTCTTTCAACACCTCAAAGATTTCAAATCCCTGGTTGAGACACAATCCAAAAAGAATATCAAAGTCCTTTGAACTAATAACAGGGGAGAATATGTCAATCATGAGATCCATGATATTTTCCATGAGGCAGGGATTCAGTTGCATCACACAATTCCCTATACTCCGCAGCAAAACAGAGTTGCTAAGTGGAAAAACAAATCTCTAAAGGAGATGGCATATTGCGTGTTGCATGCAAAGTCACTACCACAGAGATTATGGGCCGAAGCACTTAATTGTGCAACATACATCCAAAACAAATCTCCCCATAGATATTTCAACGATAAGACCCCCTATGAGGCTTGGAGTGGCCTCAAACCAGAAGTGACCCACTTTTGCATTCTTGGTTCACATGCATGGGCCTAGATTCCCTCTGAAAAGAGGAAGGCACCTAATCCACAGAGCACTGAGTGAATTTTTGTTGGCTACCCCAACGATGTGAAGGGATGTAGACTTATTGACCTTTCCTCGGACCAACTCATCATTGAGCGAAGTGTCCAATTCGAGGAAAGTGTCTCGCATTTACCTCAGTAGCCACATGCAGACACCTTCATTCTTCCACCTGTCCGAGATGATGAGCATGCACATGTTAACTCTTCTTCAGACGATAGTTCTTATTCAGAGGACTCAGATGATTCATATTCAAAGTCAGTACAATCAGATGTAGAGTCAGAGCATCCATATGTAGTTGCAGAGCCAGAGAAAAGACCCAAGTGGGCACAAACTACTCTTCAGGATGCAGGGGA
>SNQJ01S0009161.1:21895-34787 GCA_010110895.2 Picea sitchensis | reverse complement strand
TCAAGTTGGATTGACTTAATCTCTTATGCTATGAATATGAAAATTGCACGTTTGCAAATTATATATTTATTTTATTTTAATAAATGAAATAATCAATATTTAAATATAAATAATATTTTAAATTATATATTTACTTTATTTTAATAAATGAAATAGTTAATATTTAAATATTATAAATAAAATAATTAATATTTTTAAATAATAAATAAATTTTATAAATAATTTTAAAAATTTTCACTCTTTTTAATATATTTTTAATATATATAATATGAAAAATTATAAAAATATATATACATAATATAAAATATGGAAAAAAATTATAAAAAAAATAAAATAAAATTTTACAATATAAAAATTTATTTACTAAACAAAATTATAAAAAATATATGTTAAGCAATTTTGTAACTTTCTTTTTTCCAAAGAAAAAAGGAATTTGGATGATATTTATTAGAATCAAAAGAAATTTTCTAGTGCAAAAATAATCATTTAGAGACAATAGCCATGACTACTGTTGTAAAAGTGTCTTCTATCTGTTTGAAAAAACTTCACTTATAGACATATATTAGAATGATTTCACCTGGATTATAACATGCTATTTTAGAAAGATTACAAAGTCTCGAGAACACAGGATCATCGACAAAAAAACTGAAAAAGGATAAGACCAATTCATGTGCTCAAAAAACATTGAAGGAATCAACATTGACTACAAAACCATCAAAGAATTCTTCATAAAACATCTTCCCAACCTACTTATCCAAAAACAATTTAAAAAGATTATCTACCATGTTGTTGAAAAAACTAAACATTAAAACAAATATACAATTTTATACATTTGATCTTCAATAGAAATGTAATTTATATTTCCTAATCTATCCTTGTATTTTGGTGGGGAATTTCTTAGGAGCCATTACAAACTTATTTTTCACTAGTTCACAAAGGACCTATCATAACTTATGCAAAAATGTAAATTGCAATGGACTTTACGAAAGGTTTGCTTTGAGAAACATAGATAAATAGGACTTCATAAAAGGTTTGCTTTGATTTTGCATGGAATAAAAGGTTGGACTATGAACAAGTAGTTGTTAAGTATAGGATATATTTTTTTATAAGTATTTTCTATCATCTTATGCAAAATATAGTATTCAATTGAATTTTCAAAAGAATTTAAAGGTAGAAGCAAGAAATAAAATATAGAAAGCTTATTTAGTAATAGGGTGCAAAGGAACATTACTATTTAATAATAAAAAATTAATTTTAAGAAAAAGATTTTGGTGAAAGTAAATGCATGTTGTATGTTACATTAAAGAAAAAAAATCAAAGCATTTTGAAAAATTGAATAATGATATTCTATTAATTTTTTTTGTTTTCCATATTTATTATGTTGTATTATTTATTTTTATTTTGTGAGATGGAAAGACATTAATATATAAGAAAATATGAGTATTTATGACTATAAAATTTATTATTTTTCTATTTTTTAGTTTTATTTTTATGTGTGTCTCTTTCTTATAATAAAAAAGATGATCAGTATCTTGAGCATAATGGATATGAAAAAGAATCAAACAAATCATTGGAATAGAAACTCAAAAATCTATTTAAAGAGAATGTAAAACAATTAAAAAAAAAAAAGAAAATTTGTTCAAATTATATTAGTAAATATAATTTTTTTACATCACAATGCATTTCAATATCAAGTTTGAAGTTCCAAAATAAACATATTTCCTTTCAAAACTAGAGGCAAAAAACACATAAACCATATATACTTTTCAGTTCTATTATCATCATTCTAAAAACTGTATTGTTAAAGCAAAAGTCTATAGAATCCCATCTCAAAAAAGAAAAGAAACTCTATTCCACATATACTAGAGTCAACACTCCTCGAAAGATGTGACTATGTAAAAACAACTTTATAACAAATAAAAAGACTCAACATAGAAGGCTATAAAAAAGCAAGTTAATAGAATTCCAAAATTCAAATGACTATATAAAGGTAGAATTGCAAAATTCAAATGACTATATAAAGGTAGTGATAAAAACTAACTTCTATCACTATCTCTTAAAGTAATGGATAATGTGTATGCTTCATCAAAATATTAAATAATGAAAAATTACAAAAATATCAATAAATAATTTATTATACTATTTAAAATTTAAAATATATAAAGAAAAATGTGTTTTACAATATTCAAACAATAAATTCATATATTTTGCAAGGGATTGGAACCTCGGTAATCTTAATGATGACCTAATTAGGGAAGAACGAACTATTTAAAATTTAAAATATATAAAGAAAAATGTATTATTGTTCTAAGACTTTTGCGATCATTGTTTTGTTCAGAGAGTTCTTTCGGATCCATCGCATAGGTTTTATGTTTTTCGACGTTTCGGACCAAACTATTGTGGTCCATCTTCAGGAAAGCGTTTATGAAAGATGAAGGAAAAAAGACTATAACGCGTATATAAATAATTGAAAAGTTATTGTAAGGAGTCGACTTAATGAAATCAATAATTATAAATTTTAAAATTTTTAGATTATAATTGTTTGTTTAATTAATTAATTATTTGTTTTAATAATTAATTACTTGTTTGTTTATTAATTTTAATTTTATTTTTAAAAGAGCCAACTGGACAATGTTTAAAAACTAATATTTAGAATTATTCATATTGGCTAGGGTAGGGATCCAATTTTGACTAATTTTCCATCCATCATCTTTGTTTAGATTATTAGGTTGTTTTTCAATTTCGATTGCTTCTCTRAATTTCCTATTGTGATAGTGATCTATCCTGGCAAGKATTTTGGTTTCTTCAATACARATGTGATGTTTGGTTTTATCTGAGTGTTCTRCGAGAGCTGAGGGACGAGTGCGATTGTGTTTGATGTCAGCGACGTGTTCTTGAATCCTAATTCTAAAGGAACGACCTGTTTCTCCTATGTATTGTTTACCACATGAACATGGGATCATATAGACACCTTTATGTTCAATGGGATCAACAGAGTCTTTGACGGACCTAAGGGATTGGAACCTCGCTAATCTTAATGATGACCTAATTAGGGAGGAACGAATGGTTTTAAGAGAAAGATAATGTTGAAACCACCTTTTGACTTGGAGTAAGTCCATAAAATGGTTCTACTTGGATAATTATAGTGGGTTTGATAGGGTCACACTAGCCATTTGATAGGAGTGGTAGCCTATCCAAAGGTGTCAACAACTTGGAATAAACATTTACCAGGTTTTTCAGGAATTTAAATGACCTTTAGCATCATTTCTTTAAACACATTAGTCATTAAGTGAGATAAGATGCAAATGGTTTTCTCCTACTTTTTTATATATAAAAACAATGAACACTAACAATTTTTCAACAATATGAATTCATAATAATAAAAAATTTAATTTGTTTTTTCTTTCAATGTATTTAATATTTAATATATTAAATACAAATAATAGAGTATTACACAAGAGTATGATTTAAGATATTTATTTTGATCCAAAATGGTTAAAAACACGTGTTTCCTCTTAAGAGGTCACATGTTCAAATCCAGAGGGGGGTAGGGGTCTCATACACCAATTTGGTGTGCTGGCTTGGTTGTGACCTTAAAAATAGATTATTATTATTATTATTATGAGATATATATTTTAACTCAATATAATACCACGATATGATATATTTATTTTAATTTATTATATATAATATATTAAATGGGAGATTTGAGAGGACTAAGTATTTGATTTTGTAGAATGGTTCAGTCAATAAATTTTCAATGATATAACAATATACGATGCTTACTTTTGATAGAAACAACATTTTTAATTATAAGACCATTATGGTTAGTTTTGTTTTAACTAAGCTTTATGGAATTATTTTTCAAAAGAAGATTAACATATGGCTAGAAAGCCAAGGAAAAAGGGTTAAAGTCCAGTCTGGATTTAGGAGATATCTCTCAACTATGGACCACCTTGGTACACTTAGGATCATTGCAGAGGAGTGTCATAATAATAAAACCAATATCCTATGTTGATTTGTTGATTTTAGAAAATTTGACACGTGCCTAAAATTAAGCTTTGGAATATACTAGAAGAGCTAAAAGATCCTTTCAAGTTGAGAGTTGTGGACATAAGGTTGTATAATAACCTTATTGTCAAGTTTAGAAACATTGAGGATTTGTCAAAAGATATTATCTGTAATATTTGAGTTAAACAAGGTTATCCCCTGTTCCCTACCCTTTTTGGCATATATATTGACAAGTTAGAGGTTTGTTTGGAAGAAGTAGGGTGTGTCAGCATGACTTTAGCTAGAATACTCATTATCTTTCTTCTTTATTCTAATGTATTGTTATTATGGTGAGGTATCCTTATGGTCTTGAAAAACAACTAAGAACTCTTAAGGATTTCTACTCTACTAGGGTATAACTATTAGCATTGACAAGACAAAGGTTATGATAATCAAATCTAAAAAGATCAATTATGATATGTTGTGTATGGCAACAATAGCTTGGATGAAGTGACTTTATACAAATATCTTGGAGTTGATCTACATCATAAGCTTAATTGGAACTATAACATTAAAAAAAGGATGAATGGAGGGTGAAAAGTTTATTTTGGCCTTGAAAGCAATTGTAATTCAAAGAACTTTTGGCTATGGGAAAAAATGAAACTCCTCTTTGAGACTCTCGTCAGTTCTATTATATTATAATATTTCAAGGTTTGAGGCTATAAAATCTCTAGAGAATCATGGAGAAGGGTCGAACAAATTTAGAAAGGTTTTATAACACATCTAGAGTGATGACATTGATTGTTATTTTCAATTCAAATATAATTATCAATCTCATGAACAATAAGAAAATCCCATCTAACAATAAGCTACCTTGCCTCATCATGAGAATAAAAAAAGGAGATATTTCGGTATAAGGATATCACCTTTTTTTCAGGTACCGAGGGCTCTAATTTTTCAAGAATACACCCTCACCAAAAAATCCTCAACGTTGAATGGGGGAAACCTAAGAGAAAATGGGGGTATTTCTTTCCAAGTTATCCCCTAGGTTCATGTCCAATGTTAATTATGCATCTTCCATGTATCAAGCTCATTAATTAACATATGTCAACACATTCAAGCCATCATAGTATAACTATATGGAGGCGGGATGCAATGCACAACACCTTTACAACATGCCCACACATGCTAGGTTTTATGTTCAGTGGACAATTTTAAGCTTGTGGAGAGCATATGAAAGAGAAAGGTGAGATTATGGCTCAAAGGGTAGGTGATTCATTCATTGAGGAGAATTGGTGGTGGTTTGGTCTAGTATAGTTGGAATTTCAAGTAAGCACTCCATTTCAATCCATATCGGAAATTCTTGGTGTTTTCTCACTGGTTTTAGCTCAATATCCGATGGTTACTATCTTAATTTGGTGTTTTGCAATGGCATTTATTTGGAGATTCATTCTTTCCCTTTTTTGGTGTGTTGGTGCTTATTTGGAGCCCCTAGTTTGCATCATTGGAAATAGGGGTATTGGGTTCCTCCATTTGAATATGGTTAGACTCTTGTTTAGGGAGGTTTCAAATTCCATTTTTTGGGATTTGAATGACTTCAAGAAGGGAAACTTGCACAGGTTGCCTACAATCATTTTGTTCTCCTATGTGTGTTGTATTGTCTTATGATTTTAGTGTATTTTCCCTCTTGGTTTGGCATTTTGTGTAACACACCCGACCCCCTGATCTTGCTTAGTCTAGTGGGATGTCTAGTTTTCTTCTCTTTCTTCGGGGTAAGGATTCAGGTTTACTCTCCCTAGATTCGGTTCATCATTATTTAAGTGAAGACTTCTCTTCTCACAATATTTATTGTGTAAATTCTTACTTGTTCAACCCCCAAACTACCAATGAAATCCTTCTATGGAGATCGTTGCAAATACTAGAGACATATGTGCCCTCAATCGAATGGTTCACACTCCCCTTCACCACCAGATTAGCGATATGGATCGACGCAAAATCTTTCCCATCAAAACAGTAGGTTACAGACCTGAAATCCCATCCCGATGGTTCCATTATGATGGATCGTTCCCTGGAATCCAACAACCCTCGGGCTCGGAGACCAACAACCTCAATCCCCTCGCTCCTTCCACATGCATGACGGTTATCACCCGTCTCTTGTACTATTCATGAGGTGGTCAGGTGTGATCCACAACGATCCTACGACTAAGTTCACATCACATCCACTCTCTGATTAATGACTCTTTTTCACTCCCGGAGTCCCTCACCATCGGAGTGCATTTGTTCCAATGTCATAAACCACTCCGACCGACTCACTCCAATGACCCTCACTACGACAGATCTAAAAATCCTCGTTCACTTCATTTGACGGTCAAGGTTTACTCATAGGTTACAACCGCATGACAGTTAGGGTTCTAAGGCCATCCTCCTCAGATCAAACCATACTAGATCCAATGACTAAGATCTTATGGGACACCTCCCAATAGATCAACGATCCCCACACTCCCAAGTCGTCAGACTCCTTTCTCAATCCCTCCTTCTAGTCCTCCGAAAACTCTCCTTCCAATAGGCTCATGACTGGTTTGAATGACCTATAACTCACTGATACCACTCTTTGATAGATCAACGATCCTCATTGAATCAGAGTCTCCCTCATCAATTCCCCTAGCAACTCCACACTCGGTCACTTAGATCCCCTAAGTCCTTCCACGTGCATAACTGTTATCACCTGTCTCTTCTACTATTCGTGAGGTGGTCAAGTGGGACCCATGACGATCCTACAACTAAGATCACATTGTATCCACTCTTTGATCAACAACTCTTGTTCACTCTCATAGTCCCTCGCCATTTAAGTGCATCCATTCTAGTGTCATAAACCACTCTGACGAAACTCACTACGATGGATCTAACGATCTTAGTTCACTTCATCTAATGGTTAGGGTTTACTTAGAGTTTACAACTTCATGGAAATTAGGGTTCTAAGGCCATCCTCCTTAGATCGAACCATACTAGATCCAACGAATGAGATATTATGGGACACCTCTCGATATATCAATATTCCTCGAACTCCCAAGTCGTCAGACTCCTTTATCAATCCTTCCTTCCAGTCCTCCAATAGGCTCATGAATGGTTTCAACGATCCAGAACTCACCGATACCACTCTTTGATATATCAACAATCTGCATTGACTTGAATTCTCCCTCATCATATTCCCATAACAACTCCACTCTCGGTCACTCCGATGGTAGAACCATCTAACCAACAGTCTAGATTTTCTTGTTACATTGAATCAATGACTGTGAATCGTCCTGACTTAAAACATATGTTTTTCTCAATATAACAGTCTAACTTTGAACTTAACCATTCTAGGGTTTCTTCTAGGCCATCACTAAGGTTCTACTAGACCTTCTTGGATCTCACCTTCACTCTGAAACTAGCTAAGGGATTCTCAAATCATAACTTGGATGAATATTTTCATATTCTACAAACTTTCCATTTCAAGGCAAGGAGGTTCATTGGCATTAAGGCTCCCTAACTACACAGGAACCTTCCCAGGTACTAGGGCACTCCCGTCAATTATGGGTGAAGATTTTCTTCATATATTACAAGCTTTACACTCAAAGACTTGCAGTTCCAAAAGATTACATCCATCATCAACATTACTCATCCATTGAATGTTTTTATCCTATAATCTTTCCATTTAAAGGCTTGCATATTTCATAGGGATACACCCTACCTTTACACTTCCTACTTGGTTACATATGTCTATCAGGTTAACGGTGAAAAAAAACATGCATAATCCATTTTACTCATGAATTCAACCATTCCTTTTATACATTCACGTTTATCATTTAAACCGAAAACAACATAATTACATCACTAAACATACATCAAACATGTTTAGTTAAAGACTTATCTGTTCAGTGAAATATCAAACCAACCAACTGATTGAGAGAGGAATCATTTCCTCCCAACCTTAGGCTATGTTGCAGTATTGCTTCCTACAACATGTCACCCTTGTTTCAAGCCATGATACCACAAGGGGATTGCTTCACTTGACTTCCCAATTAGGAAAATGGCTCAGGAAGGTTACTCTCCTTCACTCCACTCGCAACAACAAAAGTTTCCCTCTTCCCACTGTGCTCAAGACCTCCACAGTTTTATTAGGAAACTTCCCAACTGGATTTCCTTTTCACAAGGGATTCCCTTCTCTGCTATACAGTCCCTCAACAACCTCCCCTTACCAGTGTCAGTTATTTCTAGTAAGCACCAAGCCGCGGTCCTTTATTGCTCTAGTCTGGATCTGGGTCTTCTCTATTCCAGGGTGGCCATGCATTTCTTGGGAAAGCTTTCAATTTTCTTCAAAATAGCTTCCCAACAACTTTGTCACTCAGAGCGATGCATGTGATTCTCCTCCTCACTGCTTCATCTATCTATGAGTCTGCAAGTCACTCAGTCCATTGTGGTTCCCTATTAGAACCCATCTTCAGCTTCTTAGACTGTTGGAAAATCTTCTTTAGTGTGCTTTCTTCATTTCTATGGTGTTCTCTCTGCATATGCTCAGTTCTTTCCTCCCTGTATCGTGTCTACACACCTCCCTTATGCATGGTTTGTGTGTGTGTTTCCACCTTTGGTCTCTTCTTCCACATACTCCTCGGGATTCCCATGACTGCTATCATAAGGGACCTCCATTCATGGATCCAAATTCAAAGGGGCAATCCAGGGGGGTGTCCTTTTGTCATATTTCGATTAACCCTTTTCTTCCCCTAAACACCAAATTTGTAAGCAATTATAGCTGCTTCAACCACCAATCCTGCTACCCATACCGATCACATGGCTTTATGCAGGTCTAAGTATGTTGGCAGGTGAGGCATTCAAGTTTCCAAGTGTAGGTTGGAATGTTGAGAAAGCTTCATATTTTCTTCATTGAAGCTTCTCCACTCCACCTCACCAGTCCACCTCACCAATTCCACTTCACCAATTCCCACTTGTGATATCATGGCCAATACTCAAGGAATTTCCCTCTCAATCAATTTTCTAATGTTTTCTATTAATTAACAACACAATTACATGCTTCATAATCACATTATATGAAGTCTTAGCATAATTACAATCATGGGGGGAAATAGGTTGTTACATTTTGACCAAATGGGTGCTTGTTGTACCTACTTATTGGAAAGGCCCAACTCACCCTATTGGAATTGCTTCATTGGTCGTTCATAGTCTAGTATCTGTTTGGGCATCTATGGAAGATCGGGGACATGGATTACAATTGCAACCTATTTCTAATACAAATATTATATGTTTTTGTTTAAAAAATAGAGGGTCAAAAATGAAAAGCACTTTCTCTTAGAATGTTCTGCGTACACCCACATTAGATCTCAATTTCATATTATTTGTTACAATATTCACCTTCCTAACTTTTTAACTCATCAAAACTAAGGTGCTTTAGGAAAGGTTCTAGCAAAACTTTTCAAATACAATTTTTTTTTTAAAGTAAACCAAATAATTCCTTACCTTTCTTTCTTAAAGTTCGATAAATCAAAATTGATCTTGATAGATGTTAATAACCACCACCATCAACATTATTTAACAAGGCTGCAAAGTAGCATTACCTACCACCTTTGAAAGGTGACAAGATTTTTATTTATTTAAAATGAATACAAGATATTGAATCTTTTGTATTCGACAGGTTCAGGCATGTACAATACTCGTAGCATGTGAAATAGTAGTTTTTCCGAGTCTTGACATTTAATTCATTTAATTCAATGTCAAAAAGATGCCCAACATGTTTTAAGTTAGTGTGACTGATGATGAAGGGAAAAGTTTTAAAACATGATTGATTTACGTAGAAGAAGATATCAAAATGATAACAAATGTGTGGTGATCTTTTGGTGGTTGGGAAGGAGTCCATCGTAGCCAGCAAGGATTTGATTTTGAAGATATCAAAATGATAAAAAACGTGTGGTGATCTACTGGTGGTTGGGAAGGAGTCCATCACAACCAGCAAGGGTTTGATTTTCTGTCTGTGCATGGTTGGCTTGTGATCCACTGGTGGTTGGGATTTGGGAGGGAGTGTATCACACGTTTTTTTATGTTTCTATTCAAGCTTGTACAATGGTTGAATTGTTGCCAATGATCTTGCTAGTTTCTCTATTTGATAATTTAAGTTTTGTGGACTATCAAAGATAATTAAAGAATTGATGTTACGTCATCATTTCACGTTTCAGGAATGCACTGTTTTCCATCGTCATCACCACAATGGTTAATTCCACAACAACCTTGCACGTATGAGTTGGTTGCTCTATTCATAGTGTGAGTTGAATGTTTAGAGGATCATTTTGTTGGCCCTGCATTGTATTTATAAAGCTATAGCGTTGAGTGGAGGCCGGTATAGCGTTGAGTGGAGGCCGGTTGAGCTCAAGAGAATGAACATTACCTTAAACCTGTCAATTTCCAGAACATGGAAGGTTGTAGTTTATTTATGATAACATGGGTGATAGCACAGTTGTATCCTTTAACTTAACTTTTTTTGGTAATCTTTTAAAGTCACTTGTTTATTATGTTACTTCCAATCATTACCACTACTTAATTTCAATTTAGGTAAATAAAATATTTGCAGAAAATGCATTTCTCACAGTAATGCACTTCGTTACTTCGTTATTGTGGCTTATGTGGGCGAGAGTACAATGGATCCTCTTCAGTATATATTCCATGGATTTAGTTCAATCTTTTTTTTGGTAGATTGTGTTGATTTTCAAATAAGTGCATCACATTATGAACATTGTGATAATAAATAGCAAGTCCAAATTTTTAAAGTAATAATTTGGGACAGTTTAGAACTCGTTTTTTTTTTGTAGGTACTATCATAACATTACATCCAATACATTGACAATATTAGAAGCAATGGTTGCACATGGAGGGAAGAAACTGGTATATTCAAGCATATGTGCAACTTATGGAGAACCTGCTAAAATGCCTATTACAGAGGAAACTCATGAGGTGAATTGAAAACATTTTTTCAATTAGTATGATCTAAAATGCCTATTACAGAGGAAACTCATGAGGTGAATTGAAAACATTTTTTCAATTAGTATGATCTCTATGGTGTGAGGACATGTTATCTTTCGCTTTCAAAATTCCATAATGTATTTCAATTGTTCAAGGGGAACCAACCCTTTCATTATGATTTCCATATGTTTCAATTATTTATGTCGTGTCGCCAATATGTTGCAGGTTCCTATAAATTTATAGGGAAAAGCAAAGAAAATGGCAGAGGATATTATCCAAGACTTTTCAAGAAAATCAAACATGGCTAATATACTATTGAGGTATGGCTATAATTTTGATAACCTTCATCTACTTTTCTAAGAATGGAATCATTTATCTATCCCGCCTCTTTGCATTATTTCTAGTTATGTAACCACTTACAATAATGATATTTTACTCCAAGGATATGTGGTCTGTATTATATCCTTATGTTTTAGGAAAAATCCACCACCATTTTCAAGAAATATTTAGTTCCATATCATTAACTGACTTTGAAATCCATGTATTTCAATGTAATTGGCTTAGATCCACAACCTAGGTTAGGGGAATCACCAAGGCCAGAACTTCAAGAATTTTCATGAATTCATTGATAAAATTTTTAATTCAAAAGAAATATAGTTGTAGGAAAGCTTGCAGGCCAAGCCCTTGCATGATAACTTGCAGGCCATGCCCTTTTAGGACAGAGTTTACCCTTTCTTTTCCTTGCTAATTTTTCCCCTTTCTTAGGTGAAGTCCATTATACTTCTACATCTACCTTAGCTCACCTACCCTGATTCAAGGAAATCAAGTTAGCTATTTGTCACAGTAGAAGCACACGATTGAGGATACCTAATCTAGTAGGAAGGAAACCCCTTCTACTCGGGCTCATCACACTGTTATTACATCAATAATAAGCATATCATTTGAATTAACCTCTTATGAATGGAAAAGGAATTAATGCAAGGTATTCAACCTTAGGTATCATGAAGGAATTGACATATATAGGAAGATAACAAATAATCTATGATTTAAGTGGAATTAAACTAGTACCTGTGACGAGAGAATGCTTTGATAATACCTTACAACTTGAATACTAGAGAAAACAACCCTTTTTGAATCCCCATAGTATTCTACACCATGGAAATATGCATTATAACTTGTATCCAACCTCAACTCACTCTATCATCATAGAGAGATGATTTCCCATACTATATTTTACAAATGAAGGAAATTCCCATAATATATTTCACAAATTAAGTTTAATTTTGTTTACAGAGATGAGTTACCACACTGTATTTCAAAAATTAAGCTTAATGCACCATGTACTGAAGAGACAATATGTAAATGTGTTGAACCTGCACATAATAGATCTAGATAGAAAATACTAGACACAATTACAAAGAGAAATTGAGAAAGAAGAAGGAGAGAAAGAATGGAAGAATTCTCATTAACCGTTATGAATAATGAATAATTTACACATGATATACTTTGTATAACTCAATGAGTGCGCACTAGAGGAGAACAAATTAACCATAGTGGTGGTCTAGAGTGATCTGGACACACACCAACAGTTACAGGAGTGAACTTCCACCTAGTCTAGTCTCTCAAGCAGTTACGAGAGTGAACTACCACCTAGCTAAGTTAACTAGTCAACTAAACTTCAGTTAACTGACTGAACAAAGAGTAGTGAGGAGTAGATAAGGGAATCAAGGGTAATGCGCCAGTATGGTGATGATCCCAAGGCAAGTGCACATTATCTGGTGATGATCCCAATGTTGCATGGAGACAAAACCAATGCAACATCTAAACTCAACTCAACTAGTCAAACTGAAGTGTCAACTGAAAGAGAATATTCTCCATGTGGAATATTCTCCCC
>SNQJ01S0009160.1:91171-104542 GCA_010110895.2 Picea sitchensis | reverse complement strand
GTGATCCTTATATCAAAGAATAGTATCCTTCCAAGTGCAGCCAGTGGGAGGATTAGGGTCCTCCTGAAGACGCTAAATTAATTTGGAGGTAGTCTCAGGAATTATCCACTCTTGGTGCAGTTCTTCAGTAAAATCCAAGACTGTTAAAGATAATGCAAAGAGAGAGCCTTCCTTCTTATCTTGTCTTGACAATGCATATGCTACTATGTTATATTTTCCCTTTTTGTAGATGATTTGATAATCATAACCCAACATTTTTGTCAACCACTTATTCTATTATGGGGATAATAATCATTGCTCCAAAAAATATTTTAGGCTATGGTGATTTGTTTTAATATGAAAATGACGTCCCAAGAGATATGGTCTCTAAGTGTGCACCGCATGAAGAATAGCCATCATTTATTTTTCATATATAGATCAGCGCAGGTTGCGACCACTCAACACTTGGATAGTAAATGCCAAGGGTCGACCATCTTGGGTGAGCATGACACCTATACTTGTGCCTGAAGCATCTGATTCCACCACAAAGGTTTTGTTGAAGTTAGGAGCTACTAGAACAGGGGTCGTGCACATGGCCCACTTTAACTATGTGAAGGCTTGCTCAATGGCATATGTCCAATGAAATGCATTATTCTTAAGGAGGTTAGTCAAGGGCTTAGCAATTTTTCCATAATGGTTGACAAATTTCCTGTAATATCCTGTGAGACCCAGAAAACCCCTTAGATGATTTAAGGTCATTGGTCACGACCATTATTGTATAAATTGTATCTTTTTGGGGTCCACTTTTACCCCATCACTGCTAACAATGTGCCCCTAGTATTCCACTTTGTTGGCGCCAAATGAACATTTGGTATTTTTGACAAACAATTGGTTTCCTGCAACAAGTGAAGGACTTTGTCCACATGAAGATGATGGATATCCCAGGTGAGTCTATAAATGAGGATGTCATCAAAGAAAACCAAGAAAAACTTTCGAAGGTAAGGTTTCAATAGTTTATTCATGAAACTTTGTAAGGTGGATGGAGCATTGCAAAGGCCAAAAGGCATGTCCAAGATTTCATAATGTCCCTCATGAGTTCTGAAATAGTTCTTCAGAATATCTTCCTCCTTCATCTGGATTTGGTGATAACTAGATTGAAGGTCTAATTTGGTTAATACACATGCACCTTGTAGTTCATCCAACAAATAATCAATGACAGGAATGGGAAATTTATCTTTGATGGTCAGTTTATACAAGGCACGAAAATCAGGGCACATGCGCAAATAACCTTCTTTCTTTAAAACCATCACCATTGGTGAAGAATAAGGGCTAGTACTAGGGAGAATTACCCCCTCCTCCAGTAATTCATGTACCATATTTTCTATTTCATTTATATGAGCAAGGGGTTATATGTAGGGACCTACATTGGGGGGTTGACTTCCCCACAAGAGAGGGATGTTATGATCATGCTCACCCCTAGAAGGAGGTAAGGATATAGGTGTTGGCTATTTGTTATACTCTTTGCATGACTAGCTCTAGTGTATTCTACATTGTGTCAGTCACACGGGGGGGTTTGGGGGCCGTGCCCATGAGAATTGTTTTTTCCTCAAGAAACGTGTCACATTTTTTCCTTGTTTTATGTGTCACCTCAATTTTCGTGTCCATTGTTGGATGGCTTTCAGCACATGGTTTTTTCTGATGGTTTTCTATTTTCGATTAAGGAATTAGGGTTGTTTATTAATCCAAGTCATTGGGTTAGGGTTTTGGATTTCGTTGGCTCCTATCTGTATATTGTATTGTAAAAAATGTATCACTATAAATGAATATAGAATATGTTGGTTTTCTCGGTTTGGGTTTCTAGGGGAAAAATCTCAGTGTAATGTGTGTATTTTCCATTTTATATTTTTTGTTATTTTATTGAAAAGCTATTTGCAATAAAATATTATACAAGGTCAGAGCTTTGTTGGCTTCAGGGGGATGCCTTTGTGGTAAAGGGTTTGGCCCAGGACTGTGATAAGCCTTGTTACAGTGGGAGATTTGCGGTGTTGATTTTTTAGGTGAAAATAAATGGCAAGTAGTTTGAAAATGGAGATCGAGAAGTTTAATGGGCAAATTTTTGAGTTGTGGAAACTCAAGATGGAAGATCYATTAGTGGACAKGGATTAGTGGATCATAGTGGATCCAAGTACTACACCTATAGGAACTTCAGTAGATAACTGGAAAAATTTGGATCAGAAAGTGAAGAGAACAATCTGACTGTGTCTCTTAGATTGAATATTACTGAATGTGTCAKAGGAAACTACAACSAAATATTTATGGGATAAGTTGGGGAAGTTGTATMWGTCTAAGTCCCTAGTAAATAAACTATTCCTGAGAAATAAKTTGGATAACTAGAGGATGAGAGATGGAGAATCGGTGGCATAGTATTTGAATGCATTCAATACTTTGGTAAGTCAGTTAGTATCTGTTGAGATTAAAATTCCAGATGAAGATAAGTGCATCAGTTTACTATGMTCTTTACTAGACTCGTGGGATAGTCTAGTTTTGGCCATAGTTAGTAATACAATTTCCTTGAATTTTGATGAAGTGGTCTCATCCTTGTTTTCAGAGGAGATAAGACAAAATAACATGGAAGGATAGAGCACAGATGCATTATTTGCAAGAGGACGCTCCCAGGAAAGAAATAGATCTAAGTCCTCCAGTGGGAGATCTAATTCTAAAGGAAGATCTAAGTCTATTGGAAATTTTGTAAAGGTATGTTGGAGATGTGGAAAAGAAGGGCACTACAAGAAGCAGTGTAGATCCAAATTTGAGAAAAAGAAGGGATCTGAAGAATCTCCTTCTACAGAAGAAAATATCTCCAAGGAAGAAGGAGGGGATGTGTACTTGGCTTCTTCTCTCTAGATGTTCCTCCCAAATGTAGGAATTATTGCACTAATTATTCCTACAATATGCCACCCCCAAGATAGGGATATGAATACACAAGGAAAAATGATATCATATGGATGGCTAAAGTTCCCTCACTCGTCTCAATACCCAAAATGATATGGTATGCTCACACACACACACACACACACACACATCCCAACTCATCAGTGCTCTTTCCTCTTCAGCCTACATAACCCAAATAAGTGGATCCCCTTCTCTACAATGCAGTCCCTCAGGCTATCTCACCTCTTGCATGGGTTCCAATGCATACCGGCCAAGAAATATCTTTGTTGGGAATTGCAGATAAGCACCAATAACCTATTTCTTAGCTTCAATTTAATAATTATCATAATATCCTTCTATTACATGGTAATACAACAATTTTCTCTCTTCCAGATACTAATTCAAATGAGGTAGAATGAATGTCCACTTCCATTAAAACCAAAGTTATATTTGTATGTTCCCATCTTGCCACTTGACCCTCAAATAACTCCACCTAACTACCTTAGCACACATCCCAAGGTTTATATGCACGTTACAAACATAATAAATGTAATAAATAATTAATAGCTAATAATTAATACTTAATCAACATTCAATGAAGAGTCATAGGTCACACCTATTCACTCTCATGACCAGTCAATTCCTATAAAGGTATACTGTCATGAGAGGAATGTAATCATCAATTCATTATTCAATTTACATATTCTATTGCAAATATCTCTATTAATCAAGAGTAAACAGTAAATCTACTTAGTTCATTAGTATCAAAGCACAATCAATGTACTTCCACGATGATCATATGGTTCAAAAACTGGTGTATGTACGTTGTCATCCTTCGTACATTTATAGTCGTACATTATCGTTTGGCATACAACGTTGTTCAATTCCATCATACAAATTAAATCGATTGGTTTTTGGATAACATACGGTCATGTTCATATTTTTTTGTATAGTCACATTCAAAAAAAAAAAAAAAAGTTGACTTTGACTTTTATTCCCAATAAAGTCACTTTATCATTAATTTTTCCTTTATGGTTTTATGTAAAATAAAAACTGAAAATTAAAAAAGATTAAATGAATGGAATCAAGTAAGAAAAAGAACAAGAAATTACTCGCAGATGTAGCTCGGTATAGAGATGAAGTCAACAAAATTATCATTATTTTTTCTTTTTTGGTTTATATTTAAAATAAAATTTCAAAAATTTCAAAAAATGGAATCAAGTAAGAAAAAGAATCACAAATTACTTTCAAATGTAGCTTGATATAGATATGAAGTCAACAACATAAGGCATCAGATCGACAACATGTAAAAGGGGAAAAAATAGTTGAATGAAGAAATTGATAGATTAGAAAGGGAGAATAAAATCAATGCATTGATAGAACAAGTGAAGAAAATTGATAGATTAATGGAAATCTCCAAAAATCGATGGGAAGAACTACAAATGAGAGCTCATGATAAGGATGAAATAATTAAGATACTTAATTATCATAGTGAAATAATTGAGCAATTTAATGAATAGGTAGATGCATTATTTGCAGAGCCCTTAGCTTATCGAAGACCACCAAAAAGTCCAGAATCACAAAATACAAGTGATCAAAGACATTAAGAAGCACCAGAAATAAAGTTTTTAGGAAATATGCATAAATCGATATTTCAATATAGAGATTACCAAAAATTTAAAAAAGATTTACCTAAATATGACGATAAATACCATAGAGGATTTGTCATCTAGGTCATCAAAGTGGATGGTATCGTTGAATCGAATCCCTTGTTGGGTGAATGAGAAAAATAATGACAACCTCCAACGACTTTGAAGGGGAGTCTTATAATTTGTTTCTATGGTGGTATAGAAAATGTGACACTCATTCCTTTCATTGGAATATTTTCACAACTTCCTTATTAAAAAGGTTCCATGATGAAGAATATGATGACCTATATAACAAATTTGTGCATATTAAACAAAAAGGAAACATAAATGAATTTACACGCAAATGGGAAGTTATGACAACAAGACAAACAAGATTAAAAAATGAGAAATTGTTAAAAATGTATATCTACGAGTTGAAGGATTACATCCATAGTGAAATAAATCTATGGATCCCTAAAACTATTGAGGATGTTAGACATGCAACAAAACTAATTGAACAAAAAAACAAGTTCATTGGGCCATCATTCTTAGTTCCAGAAAGATCAAACATATACTCAAATAAATACTTTTSAAACAAGTCTAACAAGTATGTACCACCCCCTTTAAGGGAAGATGAAAACTGGCACCAAGATGGTCACCAAGATAAGAAATGGATAAACAAATATAGATATTGTGGAGACAAATGGTTTCTAGGGCACAKATGAAACAATAAAAAACTATATACTTGYGAAGAAGAGAAGGAATCAGACACATCTTGTAGTGACTCATATGCAACATGTAAGGAAGAAAATGATGTTCCAAATTTAGATCTTGAAGAGACCATGCCCAAGATATCACTTGTTGCAATAACAAGAATAGCACAACCACAAAYATTGAAACTAAGACACGCATGAAAAAAATTGAATGACATTGTACTTATAGACACATGGAGCACCCATAATTTCATAGACATAAATGTTGCAAAAATATTAAATCTATTGTATATCCAATCGTGGATATAAGAGTGATGGTGGAGAATGGAAAAAAAATTTATGTAGTCAAGAAGTGTCACAAAGTCAACCTGCAAATATAAGACTACGAATTGGAATCTGAATTCTACACAATGCCCTTGGGAGGAGTAGACATTGTCCTCAAAGTTCTATGGCTACAAAAATTGGAGACCTATTCTGCAAATCACCAGAAACAATTTATTAAATCAATTGGGGAGGAAGAAGATATAAATTGTATGGATTCTATCCACCCCACACACACATTATATATTCATGACGAATGAAGAAGTTAATTCGAAAATAAGCATTGGATTACATTGCATAGTTCCATCAAAAGGAGATATTAGCATCAAAAGTAGTCCACTCTCAACACCTAGAGATTGAATCTTTAATCCAAAAATATGACAAGGTATTCCAAGACTTACCTATGAATTTTCCACTAGAAATAAAGATAGAACATATAATTGAGGTTAAACCAAACTCAACACCAATTAATATCAAATCGTATCAATATCCTCACCACCATAAAATAGAGATAGAAAGACTAATTCATGACCTATTAAAGTGTGGGGTTTTTACAAAATGTAGGATCCCATATGCAACCCCAATAGTGTTGGTTCGAAAAAAGGATGGATCTTTTAGTCTATGCATAGACTAATGAGGCCTAAACAAAACAACTATAAAAAATAAGTTTCATATTCCATTAATAGATGAGATGTTTGATGAGCTCCATGGTGAAAAATATTTCTCAAAATTAGAACTAAGGTCGTGGTACTATCATATTTGAGTAAGGTTATAAGATGTGGTGAAGACTACTTTCTGAACTCACGAAGGTCACTATGAATTCAAGGTGATTCCATGGTTAACCAATGCCCCTACTACCTTCCAAGAAACTATGAATGAACTTTTTCAACCCTACCTACGAAATTTCATATTAGTATTTTTTGATGATATTATTATCTACAATAATACATGGAAGCAGAATCTTAATCATTTGGAGCAGTTGCTTTCTCTCCTAGAAGAAAATCATTATTTTTCAAAAATATCAAAATGTACTTTTGGTAAGGAAGATATAGAATACCTTGGCCATGTCATATCCAAGGAAGGATTCAAGGTGGATCCCTGTAAAATCAAGAAAGAATGGAATATCCAAAACCAAATAACATATCAAAACTAAGAGGATTCCTATGATTAACAAGTTATTACCGAAGGTTCATCAACAACTACACTCATTTGACAACACTACTATCAAACCTATTAAATAAAAATTATTTCCAATGGAATTACAAGGTGGAAGAATGTTTTGAGACATTGAAAAAGGTTATGTCATCCACACCTATGTTACCAAACCCAATTTTTACAAAACCCTTTGGCGTAGAGTTTGATGCTTCAGGTTTTGGAATATGCACAACGTTAATGAAAAATGACCATCCGATAACTTTTGGGAGCCGAAATATCAAAAAAAGAGAAAGCTTAAAATCTACATATGATAAATATATGATCACCATAATACATGTGTTAGCTAAGTGGTCAAAATATATCCTAAGAAGTAAATTGTCGATATGTATGGATCACAACACTCTTCAATACCTATTACAACAAAAAACATCGACCTTCAAACAACAAAAATGGACGGAAAAACTTTTCGCCATTGATATGGAAATAGTACCAAAAAAGGGGAAGTACAATGTAGTTGTTGATGCACTAACATGAAAACATGATGATGTAATATCATATGAAACAATAGTGGTGATTCTCGATTGGTTAGATAAAATTTGAGTTGAATATGCCAAATATCCTGAGTCTTATTCATTAATAAACAATTTGGGTAAATCCTATCAAATCCTGGGTCTAATACCACCACAAGAGCCAACAAAGACTCATCTTCTCATTCTAATTTGTTGTTGTTGTTGTTGTTTTGGTTACTTCTTTGAGAATACAATTTTGTTGAATATCTACCTATTGAGGTGTTGGTGTCAATTCTCAGAGCTCTTCTCTCTTGGTTTCTTTTGTGAATTAAATATTTGTTCTGTTTTCTCAAGACTACTACAAGATATCAAGATTGATCTATTTGAAGAGTGATCCTACCACTAGGAGGGAATATGTCTTAGAGTAAATCCCTTCCTTCTTCCTTTGTTAGTTTGGTATTTGTTCAATTCCTTTCTTTATTTTTTCTTTGGATCCCTAGAAAGGGTATTTAGTATTTTTATCAAGTCATAGTTGATATTATTGGTGAAGATGCTTCCTTTGAGAACTCCTTCTTGTAGGTCTTGGTATACACACCTTATCTTGATTAGATAGGAGACTAATTTACCCCATTGGCTTCTAGTCTCTTAATCCTAATCCATTAACATAAAGATATACCAAATCTAAAAGGAGAATACTTCTTGACCCTATAATCCCTAGTTGGAATAAGGCACTTGTCTTCTCCCAACAACCAACCCAAAATCCAAAATATTTTGTTTTAATTGTTTAGAAAGAATCTAATGGAAAATCAAAGAAAAAATCATAATCCACTTGTCTTCTCCCAACAACCAACCCAAAAAAAAAAAAAAAAAAAAAAAAAAAAAAAAAAAAAAAAAAAAAAAAAATCAAAGAAAAATCATAATCCAGATTCATTTTCCTATTCTGTAGTGTTGTTGTCATTGTTTATTTTATGTTCTTAGGCAACATTATTAAGGGTTTGTGTTTCATTTTTTATCTTTAAACTGTAACAGGTAACTTATTAAATAAATGCAATCAAGTAATAAAAATAATGAGAAATTAATCACAAATGTAGCTCGGTATAGAGATAAAGTCAATGACATAATCATTAATTTCTTATTTTAGTTTATATTTGAAATAAAAATATTTTTTTTAAATGGAATCCTGCTACAAATCTCATAGTTACAAATCTCAGGGACCCAACTCCTTTTGTTAATATTATTTCCAATGACATAAAGAAGACCCGAAGTGGAACTGATGGGCCTCAACATTACATATCTAGAAATCCCATCATAGACAGATTTTGATCATGAATACCTAACATTTTTCTTTTTAATGGACTGTGGTTTAATAGTATATGGTTATTTTGTATGTTGTCTAAAATGAATGGCTTGAAGAGGAATTCGCAAGTGCAGTACTGCACCTTTGTACCTTTTTATCTAATATTCATGGTAAAGAATGTGTATAGCACTAATCAAGAAAGTCAAAATCCCCTTGAGAAGAGGAAGGTCCCAAGAATCAAGGTCCTTGTCCCCCACCTACCTCCAGATGCGTTGGTAGTATATTGATGACCACTACTTGTAGACTGAAGCTCAAAAATCTAAAGATATTGAGGAAGGTTGTGTTGTCCCCCTATCGCCTCCATGATCCAAGGACAAAGGTCGAGTTCCAAATTGTATAAATAGGCCTCTAGTGTAAAGAGAAAGGGAATAAAATCATAAATCTGAAATATTGCATTAGTTTTTGTTGAGAGATAATTTTTGAGACTTTGAGTTCTCCTCCCTAATGTAACCACTAATATTGATTAATAATATGATTTTGTTACTATCTTATTAGAGTTTTTAGAGGTTCCTTATGCTAGTTGGGTAGGGCCCACTCAAGAGGGCTCGAGGACCTTATTGTATTCTTTTCTTTTCCTATCATGGCAGTGTGTTGTAATTTAATTTCTTTATTTTTCTTAGAAGGTTAGATAGTTAGGCACAACAATTTCTAACTGATGTTCAGACTATGAGTAAACTGTAATTTTCAACAGGTTTTCTTGTAGAAGAGGTTGAAGGTCCATTGGGGTACTCAAGGGCATTGTTTTAGGGATAAGAGCCTCACTTACAATTCATTGCATATTATTTTATATTTTTCCATGGTTTAGAAAGTTTTAACAAGCTCTTTAAGAAATTTTTCATTATCCTATAGAAGCTTCCTGTATGATTTTTACAGCTATTGTAGAACTGTCACACTTCTTGTAGGATAAGTTTAAGCTAAATTTTCTTGAATTTCTCACCTATATTTTCATGAAGTTAGCATTTGTTAATAAGATAGAAACATGGCTTGGTATTGGATCAAGAGATATCTAGAATTAGGTTTATTTCTTCTATGCAATTTCCTTTTATGCAACATATTAGTTTCTCTACTTTACAATCAGTTCGATTTATTCTTACAACTCAGTGTGTTTCCTTCCATTCAATTAGATCAAAGTTCTTTACTGTGTATAAATTAGTTGCTCTTCCATTTGGTGCACTTCTATTCATACAAGTAGCTTAATTTTTATTGCATAAGTTACAATCAGATTTCATGCACTAAGCCCCTTGACCAATTTCAGACCTAGGTTGTTGTCAATGCAGTCTCCATATACTTTTCAAAAAACCTATAAATTTTGTACAAGCCCCAGGTTGAAAACTAAAGTGACAAGCCAAGAAAGCAGTAGCATTATTGTTGTTATTCCAAATCCCACCTCTTTTTGGTGTCGTTGTTTGGGAGGTGCTAATCTATTGCACATCATTTTATTTTCTTTTATTTTTCAATGACTTGGAGGAGTAGGAATGATAAGACACAAGGTCAACCTCACTATAGAATTTTTGTGGTGTAAAATCCCAAGTGATTTCACTTCAAGTGAGTATTTTCAACTCCTTTTCATGTTCTTGCATTTTAGAGTTGTATAAAAATAAAAAATAAAAAAAACTGTGTTTCCTTTATGTTCATGAATGACTTGACCTAGAGATAGAAAAGGAAATTGTTTACCCAAAACCCCCACCCGAAAAAACCAGTCCAAGTAATATAGAATTTGGTTGTGAGACACTTGAAAGTTTCTTGGAAAGAGAAGCTAGAGAATTTGTGAATCTCTCAGAAGAAGGTCAATCTCCATCCCCTCGTACCATAGCTAGTGAAGAAGAGATGGTATAAGTTTTTGAGTTTCCTATACAGGAAACCAATGGAGAAACCAAAATGAAAAATATTTATCTTTCTACCTTACCTCATTTATGTGGTCTTGTTTCAGAAGATCCTGACACCTTCTTGTTTGAGTTTGGAGTTATATGTGGGAATTATAATTATACTACAAATGAAAAAGAAATCAAACCATTTACTTATAGTCTGAAGGATTCATCTATAAGATGGTTCATGAGATTGGAAGGAAACAACATCACAAGATGGGACCAAATGAAGAACACCTTTAGTGAAAAGTACAGAAACTATTGCAGAGAAAGAGAAACAAGAGATGATATCTTCAGAATGACACAAGGAATTGATGAATCTTTATAATACTTTGAAGAGAGATTTAAACTAAGATATAAAAGAGCTCACAATTTCACTCTAGATGAGGATTCACTCAAGATTTTCTTACTCGGAGAAGTAAGAGAAGATCACATGGAAACATTGTTACCAAATGGAGATATATACCAAATGGATTATGATTATATCAAGAAAATATTCAAGAATCATTTCAGATCCTCAAGGAAGAAAGGTAGAAATGGTAAAGGGATGGTATCTCAATCTTCTATCCATGCAATTCATATAAAAAATGAAATAGGATGATTATTAGAAGACATGAAAACCGATATTGTGCATTAGTTAGCTATGAAAATGGGCACCTTGCAGATCAAGAAGAAATAGGAGGAAGAAGAAAAGAAATTAGCTATATTTTGTCCTAAATGCACCAAAAGGCATCCTAGGAATGAATGTCCTCTTGACCTTATAGATGTCTGTGGTATTTGTGAAGAATCCCATGCAACTGATAAATGTCCTTCTTTGTTAGGATTAAAATCAACATTTCAAGGAGCAGAAGAGCATGTAGAATCGATATGCTTCATCAATCAAATATGACCTAGAGCACCAAAACCCTTCCAAACAGGTTTGAGCTTCAATCCTTCTCAACATTTTGGTGCATATAATACACAAATTCCTTCTCAACTTTGGTATAATTCTAACCCATCTCCTTGGATAGTTCCAAATCCATGGAAATGCCTAAGGGAAACATATTTCTTCTCGATACCAACCATTCCCTAGTTTTCCACAAAACCAAAATCCTCGATGGAATCATATTCCACACGGATGGAGGCCTCAAAATTTTCAAATAACATTAATGCCTCCTCCTCCTCAACCCAATAACACTATTCAAAATAGTTTTCCTCCTAAACAACCATAGTTACCTCCTCAATCTTCCCCCCAATACAAATAATAAGAAAATTCAACATGTGTACAACAATGAAGCCGCATATTAGACTTAATCCTTAGATGTACAAGAAATAAACCTTAGATCATGAAAATTCTCCCAATAACCTCCAAAGATCATAAATAATTTAGAGTAATATAGGTGGATATTGGTGGCCACCCACCTATTCCAACTGGCTCCCCTTCTCAGTTTTTAGTTCAACACGTTCTTCTGTACTTCTTTGTAATTGTGGGTTCTACACTTCCAGGTCTATCTGAAGCCCCACACATATTCCAAGTGGATACTAGTGGCCTCCCACCTAATCTAACTAGCTTACTTTGTATGTTTTCATGTTAGCACATCTTTATGTCCTTCTAGGGCCGTTTTTTTGGCATACCACAGTCAAACTGTAGACAAATTCAAAGTTTGACAACATAATGCTTAGTTCTCAAAAAACAAATTACAACAGGCTATCACGTGCCTAAAATGGAGATCGTATGCAAAAGTTATGACCACGGGAAGTTAATGTAATAACTTACCCAAATGGGGCCCACATGAATTTTGGTGTTCCATCTCCTACGGTTAGGTTTTTGGATTTATAGGGTTTCATCATTCATGTTTATCATAAAAAGGCCTTCAGAGCCTCATTGTAATCATCTTCTGGCGAATGAGTTTAGCCATCACATATATTCTCAGAGATAAAGCTACCATCGTTCTAGCGAGTCTTGCACTTTGTATTTTTACAGTGTCTTTACAATTCTTTCATTAATAGAAATCAAGTATTGTTGTATTTCTCTATTTCTAGAAATTTTCATGATTATTTCATTGTAATATCTCCGCTTTCATTTCGTTCTAAAAATAATATGGATCAGTGGTATCAAAGAAGGATACTCTTGATCGTTTTTCAGTGCATGCCCCCGATGAGGTCTGAGTATAACCAATTGGGTCTCAATCTTGTCTCTCTTGAGGAAAATCACTCTTGCACGCCCAAGAAACCCTCAATGGCAGCAGAAAAGAAAAACGGCAGAGCAGAAGATTCTATTAACATGTTGCTTGATAAAGCTCTCGTGCGACAAAGGGATGAAATGTTAAGCCCTAAATAGTGGATCATTACCCCTTAATTGGGGCATATTACATTATTAATGTTATTTTATTTATGTCGTCTTTAGTCCATTAGTTGTAATTATACCTCCTAGTCTCCTATATATACCAAGGAGACATTTTCATTTGGAATCATCTTGTATTTGGAAATTTATGTGTAATATACCAGATATAAAAAGTATGCAGAACAAAAATAAAATGCTAGAAATGGAAGAATAAAGTAATATAACCAGCATAATCTCCACAATAACACAGAAATGGTATAAGAACAACAACAGAAATAGCACTTTGATTCAGAAAGAAATGTTCACGGGCCTCTTCGAGGGGGAAACCTCCAATTGAGCAGCGCTCTATTAAAATAATCTCCAAGCTAGGGTTTTCGTACCCTAGACCCTTATTTATACTAAATATGTCTATCAAGAGAAGCATCTAGAGGAAGATCTTCTAGAAGTGGAAGCTTCTATTAGGTCTTCTTACATACGCCTTATTCTATTTTATTGAAAGGCCTTATTAATATTGACCTTTATTACATACGAATATATTGCTCTACCTATGTGCGGGTTAGGACCCTAACATGTCCGCCCCCTTAAAAACA
>SNQJ01S0009160.1:52557-91161 GCA_010110895.2 Picea sitchensis | reverse complement strand
ACCATTCTAGTGAGTCTTTCACTCTGTATTTCTACAATTTTGTACATTTCGCTCACTAATAGAAATTGTGTATTACTAGATTTTGGTGTTTATGGCTATATATCTGATATATATCTGTTACTTTATTGTATATCTAATATATATATGTACATTTATTTATTATTTCTCCACTCTTTTTTTTTTCCAAATATAATCCAGATCACAATCCATCATTCTGAATCTCTTTAGAATCTAAACAACATATTTTCCTTGGTTAAGGAAAATATCACTCGGTCTCTACCATACCTCTAGACCTAATAAGTAATGCATCATGCCTAGGTATTTCATCTTTAAATATGCAACAATATTCCTCTTACTATCAATGATGAGCTTCTCTTCTCTTGATAGAAACAGGTCATCCATATATAACAATAGTATCAGTGGTCCCCCATCCACAACCTTGAAGTATAGGTTGGAATCTTCTTTACTCTTGGTAATGCCTAAGCTCATCAGGAAGTTTTCAATTCTACTGTACCATGCTCTGGGTGCTTGTTTTAACCCATACAAGGATTTCTTCAATATGCACACATGTGTTTGACTGTCATGTGTCTCAAAACCTTGTGGATGCTCCACATACACTTCCTATTCTATTACAACATTTAGAAAAGTTGTCTTCACGTAAATCTGGTGTACCTTCCACTTCTTTACTGCGGCTAATGCAAGTATCACTCTAATTTAAGTGTATCTATCCACAAGAGAAAATGTCTCCTCATAATCTATTCCTTCTTTCTGGGAGAAACCATGTGCCACAAATATTGCCTTGTACTTCTTGATACTTTCATTTGTTTAATGTTTTGTCTTGTAAATCCACTTGGAAATTACAACTGTCTTCTCTTTCGGTATTGGAACCACATCCCAAACATAATTCTTTAAAATGGAATGGTACTGTTCAACCATGGCATCCTTCCATCCTTTCTTCTTTACTGCTTCTTCATAACTAGTAGGCTTAACATCAATAATGTCACTTAGCAATGCCACATAACTAGAGTAAGGGCATGGCCTCTTTCTTTCTCTGAAGGATCCATATGGAGCACCATACTTCTATGCATATTGAATGATTTCTTGGGCCCAATATGGTATTCATTTCTTGGTATTCATCTCTCAGGATGAATATGTAGGTCTCATTGGTTCTTCCACATCATGATATTATGGTATAACATCTTCACCTACATCTGTATTTGTAACTCTGGGAGCTTCATGCTCCTCATCATGAACCTCATCTAAATGATGTTGTATTGATTTACTAAAATCTACATCATCATCCCTTGAATATTTCTTCATGGACCACTTGGATTTATGGAAAACCTGTCACCATATTTCTCATGTTTGGTAGGGATTTGTAATGTATATGAGTAAATATCCTATGCGATAGTTCACTTGGAGTAACCATATTGTGTACCAATGTTGAAACAAAATGTCCTTTTAACTTGTATAAGCGTCCTTCTTGTACACCAATCGCTACAACATCATCAATAGATTTTCCTCTAGGCCACATGAGGACTTCACCATCAATGAAAGAAACTATGAATCCTTTCTCATATAAAGATGAGATAGAAAGGATATTCTTATTCAAACCAAGTACATACAACACATCCTTCATCTTCGTCAGTTTTCTAGAGTCTAACTTGTAAGATGCTTCTCCTATTCGTTTAATGAGATATTAATAGTCATCACCTATATTCACCTTGTGAGGTGAATCTTTATGAACTATATCTGAGAGGGATTTTGTAAAACCAATCATGTGCTTGGAAGAACCACTATAAATAAGCCATGTGTCACTTCCATGAGTGACTGTACTTGTAAGAGATAATATCAAAGCATATTCTTCACTTGAGTCTTCTTCTTTAGTTTTCTCATTATCATGTTCAACATATTTTGCGGCATGAGCATGATGTCTTCTATACTTTCCTTTTCTGACCTGAACTTTGGAGTTGGGACAATTTATGGAAATGTGTCCCATCTTCTAAAAAATGAAGCATCTGTAACTTGATAAATCCTTCTTGAACTTGTGAGACTTTTGTAATCCATGAGGTTTCTTATGTGAGTGAACTTCCTTCCCGCTCTTTCCTTTTTGGGTATGTGTTGCTATGGCTAGATTTTCTTCATTGCTTGGTTTCTCTTCTCTTTCTACTAATCTAGCTTCTTCCTGAGTACAATCCTTCCATAGTCTGCTAAAACTTGTTATCCTTCTTCTTGAACATATACCCTTAATGAATGATTCCCAATATCTGGGGAGATCATTCAATGTAGTCATCACCAACTTGGCTTCTTTTATTGTGTCTCCAATGGATTCTAATTGTTCTTTGATATGAGACACTCTTGTGAAGTATGATTTGATAGTTTCTGAACTTTTCATCTTCACATTCTTTAGCTGTGTTCTCAAGGTCATCTTCCAGTTAATATTCATGCCTTCATACAATCGGGATAAGGAATCAAACATTTTTTTGGGAGTTGTCAATGATGAGACATGGGGGATCAAATGATCCTTGATAGAATCAACAATGATTCTCTTTTCCTTCACTAGGTTCTTTTTTTACTTTTCTTTGGACTCATCTTCATCAGGTTCTGGAACTTCTTCTTTTACAAAACATTCTAGATCATTCTCTTCTAGAATGAGCATTGCTATGTACTTCCATACTCAAAAGTTATCGACACCTTCAAGCTTCTTATAAAGCTTGGTACTGGGTGCCATCCTGTTCTTGAAAAATACAATGAAGAGATAAAACTTTTCAAATATTTTTTTTGTACTTACTAGAGAGTATTATGCCAATTTGACCAATTCTAGCTTCAATTTTGTAGCTGCCAAGACTAGGGTTTATGAGGAAACCCTAATTTTTCAAAATATGAATTTTGGAATTCTGCTCCGAGGGATAGGTGCGCTCTCCTAAGGTGAGTTCCTTATTGGTTTTACTTTAACCAACATCCTTCAGAAAGTGGGTGAAAACCCCTCCTAGGGTTTTTGTACTCACATGCCATTGCAACAGCTGCAAAACCGGTTGGAGTTTACAAAACTACATCAAACTGAGAATCTAATCCCAAGGAAAGATGCGCTAGGGTTAAGGGAGTATCACTGTGGCCTTAGTTTCCCCAACAAGCTCTTCTAAACTATGCAAATGGCTTCTTTCAGGCCCATTTTGATACCATGTTAAAATTTTTGTTAAGCAGTTAAGTGTGTATAGTATTCTTTAACTTTAGTCTATTAAAACAATAACTGCATGCATAAGGATCACTGAAAGAAATACATCCACAATATACATAAGATATATCTCGGGAAACCCTTGTGGGGGAGAAAAAACAACAAATCTTCTTCAACAAGTACAATGTCTCTCTCAAGAGAGATTTCACTAAAACAAAAGATCCACTAGAAACCCTAACCAGAATAGAGTAGCGCACCACTAGACCAAGATAGTCCTTCACCAGATAACCAAAACCATTTACTGAGACACCTCTCCTTTGTAGCTGTGTCACTCCTTCTCTATAGCTGTGTCACTCTTCAAGACTTGCACACTGTTTGAGAGAGATAGTTGTATGTCTCCAAATGAGGCGCTAGGCCTCTTATAAATACTAGTTGCACTGCCCAGAATTAGGTCAGGGCCAACTTGTTCACTTTACTCTTATAATTTACTTTTGAATTGTCAAGGAACAATAGGGCCGACTTAAAAAATATAATATAACATTAATCTTTAGGGTTTTGTCTTAGTCAAATACAATATGAATATAATAATAATATCTTCCGAAGCTACTCAAATTTCAACACTTTGGGTATAATTTTATTAAATAATAATAATAAATTTAAATTCATAGCATATTTAGAAGTGAAATTCAAGTAGAAGATATTTTTAGTTAAAATAAGGGATCTTCTCAACCTAGTGATTTGAATCACCAATTAATCTACAAAAAAATTGTATAGATGTTTACATAAAATAACGATAAAATACATGGGCGACAAGCACAGGGGCTCATATTTGATTTCAAAGGAAACATAGATGCACAAAATGTTCGTGGAGTCTAGGAATGACCTCTGATAATCAATTTGAGGCATTGACAACTTTTCAAGGTCAACATTTACTTAAGAAGAAACTTGTGCATGGGCACAACTGTAGTCATTTTAGTTGGTGACTCCTCAATCATTATATGGTCCCGCTTACAACTTCTCAAAACCCTTTCCTTATCTCTTTTGGTTCAAATAATCATAGAATTATCCAATCATTTTGAAAAAAATCCTTCTTTCAAGTGTCGCTAATACATAATAAAGAGGTTGATCTTTTGATGAATACGGGGGAATCCATGAGTGAAGGCCATTTAAGTAAAAGTGGGGTGGGGAGGGGGGGGGGAGAGACTGTGGGGTGTTTTTATTCATTATAGTGTCCTCCCATGACATTTATCTACATTAATTCCTTGATATAATCCACATACACGTGTCTAGTGTGAAAAGATTGAAAGGACTATGATTTATGGTCATTACTATTATATACTTTGGGATTCTTCTAGTTCCTATCACCCTTGATTATATATATCATGTTAATCCAACTCTTCTCGACAAGTGGTTTTATTTTTATTTAAAGATATGATAAAAACATATTTTTTTCACTCCCCCTTCCTTAAATTTATGTGTTTCAAACTTGGGAGCTTGTTCTAGCTATCTTACTCTAAGGAATGCAACGGGTGAACACTTTATAGTTTATTTGGTGGGTTTTAGTTCTCTAGGTGACATAAATTTGGTTTGGGGCATCCTAAAAACTATAGGAAGGATGCATTAGTACATGAAGAGAAAGTGTGTGATGTGTGAGTTGGTGGAGGTAAGTAGAAGTCTGAAATGGTGTGAAAGGGGGGTAGCAGAAGCCCAACAATCTGTGGTGATTTCATCTCTCCAATGGAAATGTTGGATAGAGGCATCGAAGAAAAAATTGATAGTCGAAATTCAATAGTGAGACAAGTGTGCTGTCACGATTTCTACTCAATTAAGGAAATTGTAAGACTTGGAATGTGAGTTTAGGGAATTTGAATAGGTACAAAGAATCAAATATTTAGAATTAGACCTTCACTTGTAAATTGTGGTCTCTATAATGGATTTCATTGTTTGTTTCCTTAATCTCCCTTAAGATATTATCTAATTCCCTACTCCTTGTCCTTTAGAGTCATCCGTCTTGAAGAAAAAAAATATTGGTTCTTAGTGCAATCCCAATTTGAAATTAAAAGTCATGGTAGATGGAATATTCGCTATAGTGCCATTAGAAATGGATGCATGTCATGAGGAGGATAATAAGGAAAATTAAGTGCTAAAATAAGCCTTTTTTTGGACTAGAGGAATCGACAATGATGCCCGTCTCGTACTTGCGTGACATGGGGTCGATTCCGATGGCTACCACTATAACCCCTAGGTGTGACCAGCTGGGGGAAAAACCTTCACACACATTTCGTCAACGATCTGGTGGCTTGATTAATAACTTGTATGAATTAATAGAACATACAGTTGCCAATCGGCCAACACCACTGCCCCTTGTCCTAAAATAAGCCTTATATCATCCAAAGTTTTCATATTTTTTTCTATTTAGAATGTTTTTTTGTTTTATTGCTAGTAAAATAGTTTTTACAAAGTAATTTTTTTACAAAGCTATTTAATGCATATACAGATCCTTTTTAATACAAATATTATTTGTTATTATGATTTTTTTTTATATGTCTTAAAATAATTTATACAACCATAAAATATTTCATATAAACCTTGTTACACCAAAGAAATTTTTCTAAGAGAGAGGTTCTCTACCAATTTCATCMTCTGTCCAGGACTTATTGCAACTTGCTAGTTGTCCCTTGTGAAACCCTATACAAAATATTCAGATGTCGAAATTCACATCTGAAATCRCATACTTCCAACTAATTRTGATGCCAAATGTCTCTACTATTCCACGTGCACACAAAATGAWKACATGGACATGGAGGGAATCCTCGTGAATGATATGGTTACTCTTTGACCTTCGAACATAAGGGAAGGTTTTCTCCAAATTCCAGGCATGGWGYTTGATTGCACATCCTCTACACTGAYGGGCATGTTAGGTCTGATGAGTTTCAACCATGGGGATCTATCCTTCATTTCTSAATTGCAAAACCTTAATATTTCCCCCAAATTATCATAATTTATTGTCGATCATTTCCTTTCTCTGGATTCTCCAAGATTCCTTTCCTTCATAAATTTTCCTTTTACCAAATATTTTSCACTACACATAGTTGTTTACAATAGCACTTCCATTATTGTATTTCARCAGAGCATCCCACAACATGAGGTTAGARAGAATCAAGGTTGGAAACAAGCTTCTCCCCATCCTAAGTCCATGTTTCTACAAGAACACATAGACACCAGGAAGACCATGATCAACTTAGGAGTTGAGTGCACATTCCCTCTATGGGAGGTGTAAAATCAACTCAAGTAGGAGTTTGGGTGGCAGAACCTTGGGATCCAAATGAATCCCATGGGAGATAATTTTACATTCCAAGGAGCTATGGATATCTACTACCAGTGACTTAGTGGTGCCTTATTTTCATAGACGCTAAGCCCCATCATGTTTATTTTTGACTAAATAGAGATCACACTAGAAGGTCATCATGTCTTCTATCAAATACTCAAAACAAATGATGGAAATCATGTTGCAAACAACTAGGAAATATACTACTTCACATTTTGGAATTCAAATTTGGTGTCCATGGAGGCCAACATTATTGGAAATCATCACTAAAAGAATCTACAGATAGAATATGATCTCTAGAACTCTTGCATTGAATTTGCAAGGGATTGATACAAAATAAATTGGTTGTAAGATTCATTTCATTCAGGAATAGTATTTTTGTATGACATCATTTTGAATATGCTATTGTGTTCTATGGTTGCATTTATTAATATTATTAGATATTGGATATTGCAATGTATAATATTGGATTTTATCCTCTTTCCAGGATTACACCATTTAACACAACCGTCGTTATGATTTTTGTTAGCAATCCTAATTCCTACGTCACTTCAACATCTAATCATAAGAACATTAAACACAATTTTTTGTTTTCCAAACATATTGAATCATAAAATTTTTCTTCTCTTGTTTTTTTTTAATCTAAAAAACTATTAGGTGTTTTCTATTATATACAGAAAAGTGTTACAACACATCTGGGGGAGTATGCCAAAAAGGAAACTAGATTTCCTTTCCTAGAGGTTTTCCACCTAGAATTCAAACCAGAGGTCTTATGTTCAAAATTGCTAGCTATACTATTTATTAAAACAATATTAATCATCTACCTATGATTGTCTTTATTGTTAGGATATTTAGACACTTAGGAGTTAGTTAAGATCAACTTGGTCTAATGTTTTGTTAGGTAAAAGTGTGTTTCTTAGTGTGTTTCCTTAGTATGAATTTGTAGTTAGGCAATCTAATGGTCATGATATGTTCCTGACATAGAGTGATATGAAGGTTCATATTCTCCTAAATATTAACGATTACATTGATCCATGGCTTAGCACCTGATTGGTCCATGATCTATATTTAAAGAACATGGAGGGTCATTTTCCAATGATCGATTGTGAGAAACTCTCTTGTAAATATCTTTGTAATATTTGTTTTTTCATTCATAAATTGCTCCAAGTGGCCATGTTGGTTGGGGCCATGGATGTTTCCCCACGAAGGTTTTACCATGTTAAAAGATCAGTGTGTTGATCTTTTATCTAGTTGTGTGAGTGTTTACTAAAGGTGTTCATAGTTTGTTGGAATATCTGTGTCGTCAAACATGATATCAGAGTGCATTTGAAGACCCTCTCCCATTGTAGATCGAGATATTGAAGTCGTGTTATCACATTTATGGTTTCTTCCATTTATGTACATTTAGAGCCTGAGAGGATTGGTCCATTATGTCCATAGCACTAATTTTAGTTAGGAACATTTTTAATTTCACTCGAAAAGGTTTTCGTTTTCCCAAGATGTGACCATTTCAGTTAGATCCAGAGGTATAAATCTAGAATATGCCCTTTTTATTTTTTTGTAGAGATAATATTTTAGTTTTCTATTTTTTATTTTCGAATTTCGACTCGTTTCAATTTGCACATTCTCTCTTCCCTGTGCTTTGTGCGATACCAACAATAAAAAACAGAGCGGAAATGGTTTTCTTATCTGCATATGCTCTTTGTCGTGCGCTTTGTGTGATCTCGGTAAATCAGAAACATAGCGAAAACTTGAATTTTCTAGGTAAGATAACTGATATCTAACCCTTGTTGTCGTCAAGAAGCATAATTGTTTTCTTGTGTGAAAAGTTTTTTTTATGAGCACGATCTCCAAGACCATCTTCTAAAACAACAACAACACCAACAAAAATCCTCATTCTTTAGATTGTAATGTGTTTTTCACTAGCTAACATGGTTAAAAGTTACTGTACTTAGTAAGAGGTCTTGAGTTCAAGTCTCTTTTTTGTTACTTTTTTTGAAAAACAAAATTCATTTATTCATTATAAAGTGCATGTCACTTAAGTTATAAAAGTGAATCACTTTAATATTTTATTTTAAGTTATTTTGCATGCAACTTTCATTTACAAAGTAACCTCATTATAAAATTGATTCTCTCTTATTCTATAAAAGGGGTTCACCTCATAAGTAACTTATTTAAAAGTGATCTTATAGGAACAATTAGGAGGAGCATCACCATGTGGACCAACTTCTACCTACCATGTGACTCTTTGGTTATCATTTATGCCTTTTTTAAAAATGGAATAACGTTCACATCCAAAGTTTGTTTTCAGTGTCAATTGTTTTTAAATAACCTATTTTTTTTAGATATTTCCATCCAAACCATCAGTTTTATATTTTTGTTCATTACTTATATGGTATCTCCCAATAATATTTTTCTTACCAATACCAACTACTTCTCATGGAAATCCTATATGGAGGATGTATTAAGAAGTAAAGGATTGTACCAGATTACATTGGGGAAAGAAGTAGAACCCAATAATGATGAAAATAAGAATGACAAAGAACCCGAAGAACATGGACTAATTGAAATTTTTTCCCATCTTTCTTGATTTAAGGTTTCACTTTCAATGAATTAATGACCTTGATGATGCTTAGGCATAGATTGAAGGCTGTGTTTGGTAAACACAATTTTATTTAGACCCACCGGTTGGAGAATCAATTAATGACCTTAATTCTCGATGATTTTCCTTGCATTGAATATTACTTAGCTAATTTCAAAAAACTTATACTTTTACATATATAATTCAAAATATATGTTCCAAAAGATCAATGCGGATATGTTATTTGTACTAATATTGAGTACATATTCTATTTTATCTACCTTTTATTTCATGTAGAAGCTCTAGGAGTGCTTATAAAAACCCTCTTGATTTTTGATTCTACGATTGAGGCAGATAATTTTTTACAACTTGGATTGATTAGCATTGAATGTACATCCAAACAGAGCTAAAGAAAGATCAATCCAATGGAAATATCAATCGAGTCAAAGAAGCAACATCCCTCACCACAAACAATGGAAAAATAGGGTCCCCAAAACCCTCTGGCTTGACACCACTCATGGAGAGGGAAAATCAAAACTAAAGAAGGTAGCGAGGGAATTGAAAGTTTCACTATAAGGAGAACACCTTCTTAAGAAGACTGACAGAAATTGCAAATTTCACTACAAGGAGAACACCTTCTAGTAGATATTTTTGCAAAGGTTTTTAGTGTTACAAAATTTGGCAAAATGTTCAAAAAAACCTTTGCTACGACCTCCTCTATTGGATGTAGAAGTTGTAGCAGAGTTTTTAACAGATGTTCCATATAACTAAAACAATTTGGGTGGGTGGAGGTTGTAGCCGATGTTTTTTTTCGGTGCCTTTATTGTCAAAACGAACTAGTGTACCATTAAATTGGTACGTACAGAAACACCCATTGCACGGGAAACAAATTACATAAACTTCCCTAGAGCATACATAAAACCACCAAAATGCACTGACACACCATTATATAAATTCCTGATGCACAAAAAAAATGAAAACATACTGAGGATCCATTGCATGAAATTTCCTGGTGCATACATACGACGAAAATGCATTGGTTTTCCATTACATTACTAACCCAGTGCTTACCTATGATGCAAACGCACCAAGAAAGTTATGGTTATTATGCCCCAGATTCACATTTTGTTGTATGCAGCACTAGTGGGCTTGTGTTTTATGTTTGTCTTGATGCTTATATAATTCATACTTTTCAGTGCCTGTATTACATATAATGAACTGACACATTTATCTTATTAAACACATTGGTGCATTTAAGTTTTTTAAAGCACCAATGTTGTTATTATATTTAGAAAACCAATGCGTATTTATCACATGCCCATCGTAATATTTTAAAACGATATATATTATCACACATTTTATGGATCGATGCTTCTGTATAATTAATATGCACGGGTGATTTAGTATGATTAATATGCATTGGTGCGTATATCCCCTTAAAAAGAATCGATTTCTATATTATTTCAAGCATCATTTTGTGAGTTCATAAGAATGCACTGATATGTATATATTTTAATTAATTGTATTTTATATTTATGTTATTTCATTTTGATATAATAATTGCATTAATACCTTATCCAATGGATTACTCCTTTGTTTATTTGAAACAACGGTAATCATTTATATATTAATTAATCAACAACACAACATTTTACAACATTTGACAATGTAATAAAATAACAAACCCATTTTATTATATATGAATAAGAGACCCATACTCATACAAAATGGGACAAGGTAAAGTTCCAGAATAATCAAAACGGAACCAATATGTAATTGTTACAGTCATTGGTAACATGTCCTCATGCGATTGGGACATTATGTCCACTACATTAAGGAAAATCCTTACTTTTTATAGACCGATATTACAAAACATATAATTTGCAACAACATTCAATTACATTGATTGTCATTCATCACTTGCACTGTTATCACTGCTCGAGTTGTGTGCATCCCTCATTTCTTGATTAATGGTAGGAAATATTGTACTTTGGTTCTTTAAACAAATATTTTCTTGTTTGACTTCTTTTTGATGTTCCAACAACTCATGTTCCATTTACAAACATAGAAATAAAGCGTAATAAGTAAATACACATTTATAATATAATAGAGTATACATTATTGAGTAAATAAAAAAGCATACCATAGCAACGAGTGATTCATAAAACATACAGATGCTTTCAAATCTTATCCTCATGTTGTGTAACAAAATATCTTCTGTTGGATCCTCTCCCTACTTTGTTTCTTACATGTTTAATACACCATAACAAAAAATAGTCAATATAAAAACATGTGTTTCCTCTTAAGAGGTCAAAGGTTCAAATCAAGAGGAGGGTAGGGTATGTATATACCTTCACAAACTTTACCAGTCAAATCGTTGGGCGGAGGGGGGTCCCTTGTCCCACAAACAAGGTGGTCTCATACACCAATTTGGTGTGCTAGCTTGGTTGTGACCTTAAAAATATATTATTATTATTATTATAATTAATATAAATGTTTCTTATTGTTCCATTAATTATAAAACAAGATGGGAAGTTAAACAACATAGCTACCTACAAATTGTTCAATTAAACCTTGATGCTTCAACATATACTCACAACCCTTAGTTAACCCAGTGTTGATCAACTGTTTGGTTGACTCTTCTTTGTATGTTAGCACTTATTAGTAGATATGCATGGATCAATGCAAATTAATTATTCAAATATAAAGATCACAACAAATATGAAAACTTTAGTAATGTCGAAAATGTAAGTACTCACAAACTTTGTGATCAACCCTTTTTTTCTTTGTTGTCTTGTCTTATGTGCTTATTGGGTTCCATTTTGTTTTCTTTTCTGCAACAAAACAATTTAAAATTAATATTTAATATGATAAATAAATTTGATGTACATAAAAGAATAAATGAATGATCACATACCTCTGATGCACGTTTTTGTTGGGATGCATCCTCCTGTGATGCAATAATGTTCATTTCTTTTACCATCTCCTTGTACACTATTTTGGACATCCCTACCAACATGTATTGGATTTCCCCTCATTTGTCGCTTGGAATTTTCATAATCTTACTGAAAAATGAAAAAGAACAATATTTTATTTTTTAAATGGAAATGAAAGTAAATATAGAAAAACAAATCAATTTGGTAATTATTGGAACATATTATAGAAAAACATGTTTAGTAATAATACCTTTTATGTCATTGCTTTTTGTTATTGTAATTTTTTTCTATTGCAAATCTCACTGGTCTCATTGACCATGGCTCCAAATATGCTTCTTGTAGTGTACATATAACCTGGTTCTTGGAGTCACTCGATTGATTTTTGTATTTTAAGTGGAAATTATGTCTATACGTTCTTTCAAGTATATCCCTCAAAGATATGCAAAACATTTTTCTCCTATCATTAACTTCAAGCACCACTCTAGATGAAGTGATGACCATGCCGTCATCATCATTTACATGCTTAACATTTTTTTCCCTCTTACATCAAGATTCCATTCCTTCTCTATTGATACTTGCATAACATTAAAAAAAATGTGAAATTGAGTGTTTAAAACTTGTTAACGATTAATGTTAAGAAATTTAGTTTTAGTAAAATTCAAAGAAAAACTTAATGTTGATTACCTTTCGATCCACCCGTTTCTTCTCTTTGCAACATTTTTATAAATATTTTACGCTCTTTTGCACTCAATTTGCAAACAATCTTATTGAGTTTCTTCAAGATTTTTCTCTACATGACATACATTAACCAATACACATCATTAATTTAAAATTACAATTATTTCAAATTATATATTAAATTTTTAATAAAACTTAAATAACTTGCCTACCTCTCTTCTTGGGATGATCTACCATCATGCTCGCTATAATAGGATGTTTTCTTTGAACTTGTATCAACCATATTGTATAAAAAAATAAAGAATCATTAGAAATAGAAATTATGAAATTTTTATACAATCTAGTATTTCAATGTGCTTCATTAAACAAAACACATCGAGGTGTCAAGCATATACTCGCACCGCTTCATACTATTAGTCATTGCACACTGCTAACCCATACACATATGATATGAAATCAATACTGTTTATTTTTGTGATCAATCAATGCTTTTCACATATATATGCACCCCAATGCACTTTTCTATACAATGAGCACTGGGTTGCTACCTCTGTAAAGTGCGCACCAGGGTGATTTTCCTGTACAGTGCACATCGCGTATTGCAATTTTGTTTTTCAAATCATTGACAATGACAGGGTTGATAGGGTTTGGGATTTGATGTAATGAGTGGTACCATTGCAACAGATACTGGATTCCCCATATACAACTAAATAAACCCTATAAAAATATATTGCTTAAAAAAAAACCCTATAAAATTCTGTTGCTTAAAAAACGCGGGGAACAATAAAAAACATCAAGAAAGATACCACTTCCAATACCAGAGGTAACTATGAAACCCTTATATTTTTTTTAACATGCAATGAAAATAATTTGAATCAAATAGGGAAAGATTTAAATGCTCAATGAAATCACATACCTAAAATTTCTTCTCTACTTGTTTGTATGTGCCATACAGATCCCTTCCAATTTTGGCTCTTCAAAAAAATCCAACCACTCCAAAGTATTTCGTGTTAAATCTCTCTTCCACAAATGTCCCCTCTAAATTCTACCAAAAAAAATGAAATAATGAATAGTGTTTTAATTTATAAACAAACACATGTTGAAAAATTAAATTCCCTCTCCTTTTTCACCATGTTTTTTCAATTTGTATGTAAAAACACTTATTAAACTATACATTTTAAAATTTTGATTTGTCGTCAAATCAATGCACCTTACCAATTCATGCACCTCGGTGCATATATAGTAAACAATGCACCGATACCAATTTTATAGAAAAAAATAGAAATGCAAACTTACGCTATCAAAATTTACAGATGTTTTGCTTTGCGGAAGTTTTAACGGATGTAATGGTTCCATGTGTTTCATAGTTGGTCACACCGATGCATTCCATATATATAGATGCACATGTGCATTATAAAATAAATAAAAGAACCGATAATTTTAATAACAAATTCATACAAGTATTGACGATGGTTTTGGCTCAAATGCAGGGAAAATAAGGCTATAATAACAAATGGACAATACTTTAGATTCCAACTCATTCCATATCATTGCAAGTTTGTCAACTTCTTCCACACCATTTGAAGTAAGTCTTTATTTTATTTATAATTCACTTATCTGATTGAATTTATGTCATTTATGCATGTGCATTTGAATAATTGTTCATTGAATTTTGTACGGTCATAAATTGAGACCCAGTTCGAATGAGAAAGATATTCCACCAGTGCAAAAAAAATGCAAGCTCTTATGAGGAGAAAGATATCACACGTATTGTTTTGATGAAAATGGATAGTTTCTTTACCCTGCCAATTATAACATGCCATCTTCCATTAACCTGCAGCCTGGGTCAATGATATTACACCGTGAATTGGATCTCTTTTATGACATTCCAATGTATGTGGCTGCTCAAAATGTAAAGGGTTGAAGAAGAACCCTTGATGTGTCACATTGTCTCATTATATTAATGATTGACTACCCAAAGTTGATGGTATAATACCTCCCACTGTAGTCAATAATCCAATAGGTGATATAGAAAAAACACATAGGAACACTTTCATATGCTCCTTTTTTGAAAAGTTGGAAGCTAGATCAACTACGTTTCGTCCTAAATTGGCCAACCCATCTCCTTTTGTTTATTCAATGGAGAGTTATTATAGTGAGCCAAAGTATGATATCAATACTACCTAAAACATCACTACTAGGAGACCAAAAAGGTTGTATGATCTAAGAGAAAAAATGTCCAAGTACACACCAAAGTCTGTTCAATTGTTGGAAGGTAGTGATGACCTATCTATATACAAAGTAAATACCAAAACTGTTACAACTGAGATTTGTATGGTGATTGGTCGTCATTCATGCATGTTATTGATGATGGAACCAAATTATCTTTTTGTGGTAATATTTAAATGATTTCTGAGTCTAAAATATATGTTTCAAATCTTAGGTTGTTTATCCTTTCACATGTATTCATTCCTCCCAAAAGATCAGTGGCACTTATGCCATTTTGTAGTCCTCTTTATAGTTGGCCTCATTACTTGAATATTTTCAAATACAAACATAACATTTCCATGTATAGTATGCTCATGAATGGTTATTCTTATGGAAAATTTAAAAAGAAAAACTTGTTATATATCGACGGTCGTACACGAACTCATGTGAACATCGGAAGGTTCATAAATAATTGCAGGGCTTAATTATTTAGTGCAAATTGTTCCTTTGAGGAACACTCCTATGACAAATATTTCTTTATGAAAAGGAAGGCATCCATATTTGTTGTTGTGCATGCAATACATAGTTTGTCTCCTGGTGATGAGTTTTTAATAAACTATAAATTTCGTAGACCACCAACCTCTCATCAAAAATTCCTTCCATTGGGTCTACCTTTAGACATCCCCTTGGGGTGTAAGAAAAAGATGATTGAGTAATTGTATTTTTGGATTTTCAATGGAATTAATGTAAATGTATTGCTTAATTTGACATAATTTTTATAAAGTGGTTGGTTGCATTTTACAATCATTACATCAAATATGGGGACTAATCTCCCTTTCTACACATTTATATGGGGACTAATCTCCCTTTCTACACATTTATTTCTAAAACCAAATGCTTACAAAGTATCATGCTGGATATGGATCATTAAAAAATATACTAGAGAAGGGTTCATCGAAATTGACATTTCAGTTGGATTTCATGGGTGTAGGCTGATTCTTCTAAACTCCATTCTCCAAAGCACCTGCAAAAGTTAGGTGCCAAAGATAAAAAAGGATTTCATTTAGTAGGTTGGGAGCAAATTGCTTGTCCCAAAGAAGTGGGTGGCTGGGGGTGAGGAACATTTTTTGGTTTATTGATGCTCTATCATTAAAGAGCCTTTGGAGGGAAATTTTTGGCAATGGTTTGTGGAGAAAAGTAATCAAAGAAAAATATATTAAAGATGTTGATTTGATTTCTTGGTTAAGATCATCCTCTCCTAGTGGTAAGGGTGTGTCTTATGATTGACATTGCCTTTTATCTATCCTTCCTATTCTGAAGAATTGGATAGTGTGTCGTATTGGAGATGGTTCCAAGGTCCTTATATGAATGGATCTATTTCTTGGGGGCGTCAAATACTATAAATTGTCCAAATATTTATTAAGTTCCATCAACATCCGTAATACATTTTTTCTTTCTTAGAGTTTCCATGAGGAGGAGTCCTCTACAGGTGGTTCGTCGGCATAGTTCTCTATAGATTATTTAAATTTAATTGGTCCTTTATCTCATCAATGGAATGTCTTCATCTTTGGTTTGTGTAGGAGTGAGATATCACTACAACAACAACAAAAAATCTTTAGTATTGTCCTGGAACACCAAATATGGTATTATCATTGCCAATACAACGTATTATGCTATAGTTGATTCACATCTGTAGGTGGAGTTAGACTGGTGGTTTTCCACCATTTGGAAAAGTAAGGCTCCTCTAAAAATGGTAACTTTCATGTGGCTCTGTATGAGAAATAAAATTCTCTTGGGTGAAAATTTCAGGCTACGTGGTGGAATTGGGTCATCGATATATTCTCTCCATGTGAGAAATGAAGAAAATTCCAATCATTTATTTTTCCATTGCACTGTAGGAAAGAACATTTGGAAGGAATTATATCTCCAATTAGGGATTTAAAATATGTGGACCAAGTCTACTTTTAGTGAGAATATGTATATTTGGTTCAAACAAAATCCTTTTCTTAAAGAGGTACCTTATTTTTTTACTTGGGGTATCTAGACTTACTGATGCAAAATCTTGTTGGAGAATATTTCAAGGAATGATTAAAGAACTATTGTCAATATTGTTAAGGCCTTTAAGGAATGTCCTCTTCCTAAAAGGAAAATTTATCAAGGTTCTCTTTTAAATCCCTTGTATTTTGAGGATATACCTATTGGTTTCTTTGATGGTGCTAAGGATAATATTCATTGTGGAGATGGTATGATTTTGAAAAGTAATATTATAATTTATTCAGATTAAATATGTATGCTAGGATTGACACAAATACCAGAGTGGAACTTCTATCTTTATGGGGGATTCTCTTTTTTTCATGTTTCAAAAATATTGTTGAGATTTCTGTGGTAGGAGGTTCAAAGATCATTTTGGATTGGTTCTCCGGTAAAACACATTTAGATTTTATTGTTCTGGATCCAAGGAAGAAAAACATTTTGGCTTTAAAATTTCATTTCAGGAGTATCAATACTTTTCACATTCATGGAAAGTTCAATCAGGAAGTAGATCAGTTATCAAAATAGGCATTGATGCATCAAAGTGACAATTTTCTTTTTGAGGAGTTTAATGATGACTGCATTGTCGGCTCATGATCCATTCAATTTTTTTAGTTTTTAAAAGGAATGGAAGTTAAATTTTTTGTCTCTATGTATATGTAGCTAAGTTCTCTAGTTTAAGTCTTTATGATCTGGTCTATAGAAAGGATAACAAGAACATTGATAATATTTTGTGTTATTGGGAATAATCTTTTTAGTCATGTTTATGATTGTTTTATCTTGAAAATATCCTAATGGAAAATTATGTAAGATGTAATGGTTTCCTTTTATTCTAATGAAAAGCAAGGAGTTGAATTTTTTCTGCGAAAAAAAGAACTTCTACACATGGACTTTTATTTATTTTATTCATTGAGCTCGCTTAATATTTTTTACATTTTTAAATATTAATAATGAACCTTATCCATTATAATCCTTGCACACTAGGGATTGTATTAGGGCCTAATATGGTCCACATGTGAAAAATAATGTCTTTGCACAAGTAAATTTGATGTTTTATGGATTATTCATAATGCACAGGGCCCTATAATATCAAATAGACTCACAAAGGGAATACATAAAGAATCACTTAAGGATATCTTAGGATTAATTGTGGAGGACATATGATAGTTGTATTTTGGTTATTTGATAAGACATATGTATTAATAAAATGATTTTGACATATGTATTTGATAAGACATATGTATTAATTTTTTATTATTAATATAAAGTGAGGTGCATTTTATAGTCTAATATGACACTTGGCACAAATCATCCCAATATAATAATTGAAAAAAAAATAACATCCCAATATGGAAGATATTTGTACCATCACTAATAAATATAACAATTATAAATATAATTATGAACAAATATTATAATGTTATCAATAAAATAAATGAGAAAATAACATTTCATAAAAGTAATTTTTCTTTGTAAACATGTTTAATCAACATATTGTATCTTGATGGAAATTAAACAATTCACCTTGAAGATGAATTTAACATTATGTGGGATTAATAGTTATAAGTGTTCATAATTACATTCCAAAGTAAATGATTTCATAAAACTAAAGTTAAACATTATATGACAACTCTAAATTCTAATGAGTGATACATATTATATTTAATTTAAAAACAGAGAAATTATTAGCGTACTTATTATATATTTTATAAATCAAACAACAACAACATCAACGTGATTTGAAAAAAACATATTATACATGTGTGATACATTACTTATAGCACACTAGTGCGATTGGAAATGCACCAGAGCAGTTGTTATGAAAAAATGCATCGAAAAATAATTTAATTCACAAAGCACATATGGAAACTTCCACAATTAAAGTTTTGTGGAGGTTTTGGTTTGCGAAGGAAAAAACATAGGTCACTCTTCGATGCCTCTCATAATTTAGTGCATGTACTCGATCGTCTGCCACTTCCTTAGTGCTCTACCTCACATCTCCTTCTCCACGGGCCACTCGAATTTTTCCAAGATATCATCCTTTTCATTCCTGTAGCCATAATATGAGGTGATATCAATTTTCTTTTAAATTGCATACATACACCCTCTCTTCTTCTCCTCGAGGGGGATTATCAAATATCCCTTTAGGGATGGGGATGAATTTCGTGTCCCTGAAGTATCTATAACCAGGGCCCTTAGCTATGGCACATCGCACATCAACTTCGTTCCCTTCCAAGTCTGTCATCTTAGACCCTACTTTGGCATAATTAGAACTGGAAAGTTTTATGATCAATTCTTCCTACTATCTGTTTTCCCTGTTCAACAAGAAAGGACCTTGGTGGATGTCTCAATTATAACATTATGTTAGCCTCAAGAATGACCTAAGCTCCATATTGTATATTTAATAGAATTTAAGAAGCACGTTTGGAAAATCAACTAATGATCCATAAGCTTTGTCAACATCCTCACTAAATGTTAAGAATTTCCTTGGCCTCGACCTGATCCTCCATGATATCCTCACTTGTGTAATTACTAAGAAGTTCATCATGTTTCTTCTTATCCACAACCATGTGCTCAATTTATTTTTCATCCATAAGGGGCACATGGGAAACAAACTCTCACTCTCTCTATCGTTGGTTTCCCTTGTCCTGCTCTCCCATTTCTTCCACCACATCCTCCTCTTCATCGAATAGGACCAGATTGATGGAAATGAAATATCCACTCTTGATCATCAACCCGGCCTCCCTCTAGATAGACTCTATCCTCTACCACTTCCTAGGTGCTTTGAATTGCATCTCCTCCTCCACTGATCGCTCGAATTTACCCAAGATACCATTCTCATCATCCCTATTGCCATAATAACTGGAATCAATTTGTTAGTGAATCAAATACCTATACCTCCTCTTCTTTGCCTCGGGGGGGGGTTATCAAATAGCTATTTGATGTTGGGGAGGATTTTCCCAACATCACTTATACATTTGATTGTTGGAAGATGGCATGTTACAATCTTCAATCAACCAATTGTACAAGTGTGGTTGGAAAATTCCTTCTCAACGTCAAATAGTTATTCGATAATACCCACGAGGTGAAGAAGAGGAGGTCTATGTATGTGATCTACAAGTGAATTGATGCTAGTTATTATGGTGATATAGTTGAAAAGAATAATATCTTGCAGAAAATCAAGTGACCCATGGAGGAGGAGATGTGGGTCAGAGCACTGAGGGAGTGGCAGAGGATCAAATCTATCTAGAGGCATGCTAGGTTGACGATCAAGAGTGGGCAGTTCATTTCCATTATTCATTCCTATTCAAGGAAGATGATGATGTGGTGGAAGAAATGGGAGAGCAATAAAAGGGAAACCAACAATAGAAAGAGTGAGAGTTTGTTTTCCATGTTCCTATTCTGGATGAGAAAGCGATCGAGCACATGATTGTGGAGAAGAAGAAACATGATGTACTTATTAGTGAGTACATGGGTGAGGATATCATGGAAGAGCAGGATGAGGCCAAGGAAATTCTTAATATTTAGTGATAAGGCATGCTAAAAAAACTTATGGATCATTGTTTTTTTTCCAAATGTTCTTCTTAACTTCTATTAAATATACAATATGGAGATGAGGTCATTCTTGAGGATGACATAGTGTTATAATTAAGACATACACCGAGGTCATTTCTTGTTGAAAATGGAAAACGGTAACTGAGAAGCTCTAATCATAGATCTTAGAAGTCCTAATTATTCCAAAGTAGGGGCCAAGATGATGGACTTGGAAGGAAACACATTTTATGTGCCCAGTGCCACAGGTAAGGGCCCCAGTTACAAATACTTCAGGGCTATGAAATTACTCCCCATCCTCAAAGAGCTATTAGATAATCCTCATTGAGGAGAAGAAGAGGATGTGTAGGTATGCAATGTACAAGTGAATTGATGCAATTTCATAATATGGATACAAGAATGACGAGGACAGTATCTTGGAGAAAGTAGAGCGGCTCGCGGAGGAGAATATGCGAGAAAAAAAATAAGGAAGTGGTAGAGGATTGAGTCGATGTGCTAAATTATGAGAGACACTAAATAATGACTTGTGTTTTTTCCTCCGCAAAGAAAAATCTCCACAAAATTTAATTGTGGAGGTTTACATATGTAGTTTGTGAATTAAATTGTTTTTCTTCTGTCTACTACCGCTATTGTTGTTTCTACTACGCTCAGTGTCATCGACATATCAGATTTACATAAAATATTTTTCAGGCACATATATATAGACAAAATGAATTTAAAATATAAAACACAAACATATATAACTAATTTGTATTTATCAAAAACTGAAATTAGTTTCTGTTCGCAAAAGAAAAGTGGAAAAGTAGTGGTGCTATTGACAAAAAGATATGCACTGCATATGGTGCTCATTATTAGACATAAGGCATCAAACATAAATGTGTTAAATGTAACACACTAGTGCTTCATTGTAATTCGAGCACTGATCTCTATAGTGGTGCATTTTGATATATAGCGCAGCGGTTAAAAGTTATGATACAAAACGACTCACGATGCCATTTCACATATGAAGTGTGTAAAGTGGGAAAATTAGTTCTACGAAACACACCGTTCTAGTAGACTTTGTTAATGTTAGACCACATTGTGCACTTGGTTATATTAAATGCATCGACTCTCTATGTTAGCTCAAGCATCAGACACTTTTAACTAGTGAATTGTCTTTTCTTGACACATTGCTAATGGGCACGTTTTAAAAGACTCACCGGAATGATAATTTTTAAACTATTTTGCCCGATACAACTTACTTAACCACATTGATGCATTTTGTTTAAAGTAACGCATTGACGTTCCATTTCAACTTTGTATTCATTGATACCAGTGTGTTTGTATTATAATGCCCTGGTAATGGGGCATTCCATATAAAAAAATAGATATGGTAAATTATTATGTATGTTTCTCGTTGTGTTATAGTACACATCACCAATGCATTTTAGTTATTTGACACACCACATAGGATTTTGTTTTTCAAAAAAATGGTGGTGCATTCGATTAATAGAACACACCGGTTCATTTATCTCAATTGGCACACTGCCTAGCATCTTGGAGGTGCTTACCATAAGATGAACTGCAATGAAAATTTGTGAAAATTCGGCCTAGTGCCATGCTCTTTACATTACCAATGTGTTGCTTGGATTCAGTTGCACCGACAAGTGAAATTGTTGTATAAGAACTTACGTGGTGTGATGTGTTAATATAAATGCACAAGTGATATCATGCTATTGGATCACTGGAGTTTTGTTTAATGGTGCATTTTTTTGTCGAGAGCATTGATTATAGGGAATCCACTGAAACGACACATTGCAACAATGTGTTTGGTTAACATAAAAAGACCTCCAACACATTTTTTATGAAATGTGTTCGTGACGGTGTGATTTCACATACAGATAGTATTGATGCGATATAGTTTCTAGACCACTAATGTGATGTTTATCAATCATTGTATAGTATAACGTACCAGTGTGGTTTATTTCAGTATGGTCACTACTTTGTTATATTTATTAGTTGAAAATTAAGTGGTGTGATTTGTTACTAGGAACACACCAGTGCAACCATGTTATTGAAGCATCATTGTTTTGTTCAATGGGGTGTTGTGAATAGTAGAGCACCGAACACAAGGCATGAAAGGAAATGCACCGCAATGTCAAATAAACCAATATTTGTTCCGGTGTGGAGATGTTAATTTCACAAATGAATTATTTTTAAATGGTTTCACCGCTCATTTATATTTCTTGTGCCATTTTTTAACTGTGCACTTGGTTAAATGGAACACACCAAGGCTTCAAAGTTTGAAAATCACCAACACGTTATTAACCGGGTGATGTATTCTATAATGCATCATATTCAAGTGATTTATGAGGAAGCACTTCTTAAGATAAAACTTGGATTCACTAGCCACATTGATTAATGTGAATTTAGCACAGGATGCACTACACAGGGGCGAGTCGAATCAAAACGAAGCACCGTGTGGAGACAATTTGTTTTTGAAAAAACTCCCAAATTTCAAGCTACATTCAAATTTTAAACTCATGAAAATGGAAATGGGGAGTTAATAAACAAATTACCTGGAATCGTATGTCCCAAGGAGGCATGGTTCCACCGTTGAGAAGTAATGAAAATTCATAGTAATTTCCAAAAAATGGAAATGTGTGGAATATTGACTATTGGAGCTATCCAAATAATTGAGAAGCACCTACAACATGATGTATATGAAAATAGAGTAATTATCGGTTCTTTCTTGAGAGATTGGAACCACCGGATGAGGCATCACAACAAAAATTGATACATAAGATTCAATGGTACTGGTGTGCTTCAATCAATGCTTGTTATATTTTATAACTTATGATGGTGGATTTGAACATCTACACATCGATGCATTATGATTTAGTTGAGTACCAGGGAGAATGAACTGTATAGGCATACTAACAAAAAAATTTCCCCAAAAAATTATGACCGCTCGCATCCTCTAACAACCTCCGCTATGAACAATGATGGTCTGTTTGATCATTTTAGCATCGGTGCTATATTTTTAGATGTGCACCAGGACATATATTACTAAAATATGCACTGAAACAAATCTCCGCAAAAATGTTCGGTCCCCTGCTTCTTCTAACAACTTTTGCTATAAATAGGTAAGGGATAATATTTTGGGGAGGTTTAATAAAAACTTCTGCAAGAAGGTGTTCTCCAAATAGTTTTTTGTGGGAAATGTGGTTATGTGTAGTCCAAATGTTTTAATAATATGGAAGCCTTAGAATCCATGATGAAGAAGCACAATGTCAGTATTGATTGTTCTTCTTCTTCATCTCATGGACATGCCTTTCTTCTTTTGGTTTCTCCTTCAATGCAACTTCTTCTTATGCGGGGCTTATTGATTATGGATCATGTTATCATATGGATAAGGATAAATCCATATTTTATTCTCTTAATGAATGTAATACCAAGAAAATATTTGTTGGTGATGATATATCTCTTAGTGTTGTAGGGTATGGAACACTTTAGGTAGATATTGGTCATTTGAATGATTTATTATGTGTTCTGAGTATTTCTTGCAAACTTCTATTAGTGCATCAAATCACTCATTCATGTGAAGGTAAAAATGTATATTTTTCACCTCACCAAGTTGTAATCAAAGATATAAAAGATCCTAAGCATGTTCTCACAACTGGAATTGTCGATGATATTAATAGGTTGTACAAGTTTGAAAACTTTGAGTCATCATATTTTCCATCATTTTTTGTTGCTCATAGCGATGACTTGAGAAAAAATTGGAATGATCATTTTGGTCATTTAAGATATATCTCATTGCAACAATTGTTGGGTAGGTGTAATATTTTTTTCATGTGTGTGGGGGGTGCGTTAGATTTGATGACTTCGTCTGACGATCCCATCACATGTTTCTCTGTGTGGGCATGTACGTTGGGTTCTACCTGAAGGGGGGGGGGGTAGGATTTCCCCCCCATCCCTATTTAATAGAAGTGTTCAACTATGGGTGCTAGCTCAAAGTCAACAGGGTTCGAGGAAGTGCCTCAAATTTTTGTTTTGGTGGTTTTTTCTATTTTAACATTTTTCATTTTTTAGCGATTTTCTAAATTAATCCCAAATTAAGGGATTAGGGTTTTGGTAGCCAAGGAATACACAAAATATTTTATATATTGTATTACGAATGGTGAAATTAATACAATGAAGAGTTGAAAGGTGTGATGCCAGGGAAGGTAGGTTTTCTCCTAGTTAATGGTTTCCAGCGTAAATCTATGTGTACTATATGTATGCGCCATTGATTAATTTATGTTTTTCTTTAGAATTTGTATGCATTTCTTTACTTAATAGGTTTAAAAATTACATTGGTATCAGAGCACGTTTTTGCCTTCAATGGGATGCCTTTGTTGCAGTGGGTTTGGCTTGGTCTTGATAGATCAAGTTTATCTTGGGTCTTTAATAAATTTGGGTTCAATGGGAGCTTTGCAATGGTAATTCATGCATTGAAAGTGAATGGTGAGCATTTCGAGAATCGAGATTGAGAAGTTTAATAGTAAAAAATTTGAGCTATGGAAGATCAAGATGGAGGACCTTCTTGTATACAAATAAGAATGGATCATTGTAGATCTTGGTACACAACCTACTGGTACACAATCTATTGGTACATAAACTAATGGTACATAATCTATTGGTACACAAACTACTAGTACTCAATCTACTGGCATGTCAAAAGAAGATTGGGAGAATTTGGATAGAAGAGAAAGGAGTATGATTCAACTCTACCTGACATATTCGATGTTACTGAATGTATCAAGAGAATATACAACCAAGGAACTATGGGAAAAGTTGGGGAATTTGTATTATTCAAAGTCCCTAGTAAGCAAGTTGTTTCTTAGAAAGAATTTGTATCATCTTAGGATGGAAGATGGATATTTTTTGACAGAGAATCTAAATTCCTTCAATGCTCTAGTAATTCAACTTGTCTATGCTTATATTATGCATGCAGAAGAATATAAGTGTATTGCTCAATTTTGTTATTTTCCATACTCCTGGGATAATTTGGTTGTAGCAATTGGTAGTACCACTCAATATACATTGAAGTATGAGGATGTAGTTTCATCCTTGTTATTGGAAAATATGAGGTGGAAAAGCATGGATAGTCATAGCACAAATTCTTTATTTCTAAGAGTTTATCCCCAAGATAGGAAGAAAAATAGGTATTTGGGGGGCAGATCTAAATCTAAAGGTAGATATAAATCCCCAATAAACTCTTTGAGGAAATGTTGGAAATGTGGTAAAGTTGGGAATTATAAGAAAGATTACATGTCTAAGAGTGTTGATAGAGAAAATGAATATGATGATGCCTCTTCCAAAAAGGAAAAAACCTCCCCATAAGAAGGTGGTGATGTTTACCTAGCATTTATAGGTACACATGCAGATTATGATGTATGGTTGATCGACTCAAGTGCATCATTTCATATGATTCCTCATAGGGAGTGGTTCAGTGAATATGAAAAGTACAATGGTGGTGATGTCTTCCTAGGAGATGACTCGACAACCAAAATCATGCGATGTGGAAGGATTAATCTATTGATGAAATATGGAAGGATTTGAACTCTCCCTATATTTATGCACATTCTAGGTCTATCTAGGAGCCTAATATATATAAGTAAGTTGGATGATGCAGGTGTGGATATTGTATTAGGAAAGGGAACTTGTAAGGTGGTATGAGGAGTTATGGTGTTGATGAGGGGAGTTCAATGTGAAACTATGTAAAAGTTATTGGGAAGCACCTATATTGATGGGTGTAACAGTTCTATTGTCCATGGGTAGAGAAATAAGGAATATATGATCCATACTATGCCTAGAAAGAAGACCATGTTGTGGCATCAAAGACAAAGACATATTGGAGAAAAGGGTTTTCAAACACTACATGATAAAGGTATGGTTGAAGTTGTGTCTAATTGCACCCTTCATTTTTATTTTTGTGAATATTGCATATATGGTAAACATAATTGAGTAAGATTCCCATCTAGTGCTACAATAGAAAAGGGGATCTTAGAACCGATACATGGTGATGTGTTTGGACCTGTGTCCATTTCATCACTAGGTAAATTGTATATTATGTTTCATTCATAGGTGTTTTCTCAAGGAATACATGGATTTATTTTCTTAGGAATAAATTTGAGGAATTTGATAAATTTAAAGAGTTTAAGGATCTAGTAGAAAATTAGACAGAGAAGAAAATAAAGGTGTCGAGGACAGATAATGGTGGAGAATTATGTCGGAATAAAGTTGAAGAGTTTTGTAAGAAGTGCAGTATAGTAAGGTAGAAGACTAATTCATGCACACCTCAACAAAATGGGGTTTCAAAATGGATGAACATGATGTTGATGGAAAAATGAAGGAGAATTCTTAGTGGTGTCGGGTTACGAAAAAAATTCTCGGAAGAGGCAGTGGGTACTGCATGTTACCTGGTAAATAAATCACCCTCATTAATGTTGGTGGAGAAAAATACACATGAGGTATGGATTGGTAAGAAACCATATCTTTAACATCTTATGGTTCTTGGTTGTGATGCTTATGTACATGTTCTGAACGAAAACATGAGTAAGATGGAAAATAAAGATGGAAATTGTATCTTTATAGGTTATAAAGATGGTATGAAAGGTTATAATATTTGAAACACATAAAACAAGAAGACTATTTACAGTCGAGGTGTTTTTTTTAGAGAGGTTAGAGATGTTTTCTTTAGAAAGGTTAGAGATGTTCCCGAATAGGAATTCCTACCAAGGAAAGAAGAAAATGAGAAAATAGAGTTTGAGTTATATGATGAAAAATTTGAATCAACGAAAGAAGATGAATTAGAAGAAGAAGAACCTCATACTCCTGTATTGAGGAGATCAATGAGGGAAAGAACAAAACTAGAAAGGTATATTCCACATGATTTTCATGCTAATTTTTCTTTATCTATTATTGATGATGATCCTAGAACTATTAGGGAAGTGATGAATTCATAGGATAGTAAACTATGGAATAAGGTCATGGTTGAAGAGATAGATAGAAGAAATCCCATCGGTGACAAATGGGTGTTTAATAAGAAGTTGAATGTAGAAGGTAAAGTGGAGAAATACAAATCTTGGTTAGTAGCGAAAGGTTATTCCTAGGTAGAGGGAATTGACTTTGGTGAATTTTTTTCTCATGTTTCCAAGTTAACTTCTATTAAATTTATTTTATTTGTTGTCATTTATTTTGATTTTGAGGTGGAACATATGGATGTGAAGACAACATTCCTACACGGGGATATGAAATAATAAATATACATGAAGAAACTAGAAGGATTTTGAGTGAAGTGAAAGAAATAGCTGGCATGTAAGCTAAATAATTCACTATATGGTTTGAGGTAATCACCTAGGATGTGGTACCAAAATTTTGACACATACCTCCTTGTACTGGGATTCATAAGAAGTAGGGATGATCATTGTGTATATTCCAAGCAGGTTGGTAATCACTTCATTTATGTAGTTTTGAATGTCGATGACATGTGGCTGGTAGAAAATATAATGGATGTTATTAAGGAGTTGAAATCACAACTATCCTCCAAATTTTACATGAAGGATCTTGATGTTGCTAACTTTATTCTTGGAATGGAGATTAAAATATATTGTGCAACAAGAAAATATGGCTGAGCCGGACAAAATATGTTGAGACAATATTGTAGAGGTTTAATATGTAGGAAAGTAAGTTGATCAAGGTTCCTATTCTTGTATGTGTAAAGTTTTATGTAAATCTATTTCCGAAGACATAGGAAGAGGAAGAGGACATGTCCCATGTTCCATATGCTAGTGCAGTTGGAAGCTTGATATATGCAATGGTATGTACTAGACCAGACATTTCACATGAAGTTGGAGTTTGAGAAGGTATATGTCAAAACGAGGGAAGGAGCATTGAAAATCAATAAAGAGGGTTTTCAGGTATTTGTGTGGAAATTCTAGTTATGGATTATGCTACCAAGGAAGACCAGGATTGGACAGAGTGTTGGAAATACATGGGTTTGTTGATGAAAACTAGGTTGGAGATCTGGATCATAAAAGATATAAAAGTGGGTATGTGTTCAACCTATTTGGAGGAGCAGTCAATTGGATGAGAAAAAGACAGGTTGTAGTGTCACTTTCAACTATATAAGTTGAATACATGGCATCCAAACATGAAAGAAAAGAAGTGGTATGGTCAGATAGATTATGTTAAGGTATTGGGTTGGTGCAACAAGTAGTAATATTAGATTGTGACAACCCAACTTATGATTCAAAGTTAAAACATATTTATGTACAATATCACTTTGTGAGAGACATGGTTGAAGACAATAAGGTGTTGTTGGAGAAGGTTGACACTTTGGAGAATGTTTCATATTCATTGAAAAAATATGTGAGCATCGAGAAGTTCTCCCGGTGTATAGAAACAATGGAAATTACTTCCCTAGTTTGTGGACTATGTAATCCTGTGACCCCATGTATGCAAAGAAAACAACAAGTGGGAGAATGTTGGGTAGGTGTTATATTATTTGCATGTATGTGTGTGGGGGGGTGTGGGTCATATTTGAAAATTGTGTCTGAGGATCCCATCACTGGTCTATCTTTGTGGGCGTGTGTGTCGAGAGCTACCCAAGGTGGGGGAAATATTCCTTTCCCTTGGACTAATAGCATTTGGAGTCGACAGGGTTTGGGGAAGCACCCCAAATTTGTTTTTTTGGTGTTTTTTTTTTCTATTTTATCATTTTTTGCTATTTTTAACGGTTTTATAAATTAATCATGGATTAAGGTATTAAGGTTTTGGTAGCTGTGGAATACCTAAAATATTTTATGTATTATATTGCTAATGGTGAAATTAATACAATGAAGAGATGAGAGTTGTGCCACCAAAGAAGGTTGGTTTTCTCCCAGATAAGTGTTTCCAATATAAATCTTTGTGTACTATGTATATGAGAAATTGATTAATTTATGTTTTTCTTAAGAATATGTATGCATTGTATTAATTCATAGGTTTAAAACTTACAACAACTATGTAATCAACAAATGGTGATTGGTATTCCTCTTGTTTATTGAAGAGATGGTGTTTGTGCCGATTGTGTTCTTGAAAAACATCATCAGGACAATTTTGAAAAACACACCTCTTGGCATGCCTTAGGCCCTTTGTAGCTTGTTCATAGTGACTTGTGTGGTCCACCTTCAAATCCTCCTCTTTCTAGGTGAAATTATTTCTTAACTTTCATTGGTGGATTTTCTAGATGCACTTGGGTTTGCTTCTTAAATCTTAGATGCACTTGGGTTTGACAAGTTTTTGGCCAACAAGGCCCTTGTAGAAAAACAATATGGTCATCCAATTCAAAGGTTAAGAACAAATAATGGAGGTGAATATGTGAACAACAATTTTACAAGTTATTGCATTGCATAAGGAATCCAAATGCAACACATTGTTCCATATACACCACACCAAAATGGTGTTGCTGAGAGAAAAATCGCACATTAAAAGAAATGGCTAATTGTATGATCCAATCTAAGGGATTAAGTCTTAATTATTGGGTGGAAGCCATTAATTATGAAAATTAAATAATAAATCACACCCTCACAAAGGCTCTTAAAAATATAAAACTGAAAGAAACATGGAATAAAATTAAGCCATATGTAAGCCACTTTCGTGTATTTGGTAGTGTAGCATGGGCTCACATTCCCGATCAGAAAAGGAAATCTTTGCATCCTAAAAGTGAGAAGTGTATTTTTGTTGGTTATTATGAAGATGTAAAAGGTAGGTTACAAACTTATTTAACAACATTCAAAGGAAATTATTATTCAAAGAGATGTTAAATTTGATGAAAATTTATTTTCCTGCATGAGTCTAATTAAACATTTCTTCCTTCTTCAACCTGTGAGCCATCTTCAATGTTTGTGCCATGTTTTTTTCCTACTCTAATTTCTTCTTCTTCAAATGATGATAGGGAGGATGAAAATCCACCTCTAGCTACTCACCTTCCTCCAAATGAGTCGATTGAACACGAACCTGCACCAACACCACCGCTTCATAGATGGTTCCGTTCAACATGAGAAGCAATTGGTGATCCTTCAGATCAAAGTTGCACCCATTCATAATTCTAGCAAGACTCTTCTCTTTTTGATCAAGTTTCAAAGACCCATGATCCAGAGACATTTGCAGAATCTTCAATTCATCCATATTTGGATACAAGAATGAATGAAGAGTACATTTCTTTAATGGAAAGTGATACTTGGGATCATGTACCTCTTCCAAAAGGAAGAAAAAATTTCATATGTAAATGGTTCTATAGAAATAATTATGCATCAGATGAAAGTGTTTAAAGACACAAGGCTTAGTTAGTTTCCAAAGGATTCTCCCAAGTTGAAGGAATTGACTATAATGAAACATTTTCCCATGTAGCCAAAATGAATTCCATCTGCCTTGTTCTAGCCCTTGCAACCTGACATAAATGGGAGTTCCATTAGATGGATTTCAAATCCACATTTTAGGGATTTGCAAGAATAAATCTAAATGGAACAACCTCCTAGCTATGCCCATAATGACTTCATCCTTGTTTTCCACCTAAAGAAATCTCTTTATGCTCTTAATCAAGCTCCTCGAGCTTGGTATGCCAAAATGGACACGTTTCTTCTCGATACCAACTTTTCTAGATGTAATTTTGACTCTAATTTCTATACCAAGAAAGTATGAATCCATCTCATAATCCTTGTTCTTTATGTTGATGACCTTGTCCTCACTGGTAGTGACCCAAAAAATTTAACCCATATGAAAACCAACCTTAAGAAGAAATTTGAAATGAAAAACTTAGGCTATTTGCACTATTTCTTTAGCCTCCAAGTATTACAAACCAAGGATGGAAATTTTCTTTCCCAGTCTAAGTATGCCTGTGACCTCCTATGCTGCTTTTATATGGAATATTCTAGACCAACCCCTTCTCCCTTCCAGTCTAGTGTTTAAGTTGTTGCCACCTATACTTATCTTGAAGTCGACGCCACGTTATACCATAAATTAGTTGGTATCCTTCTCTAGGTGGAAGACAGTGGCCACCCACCTATTCCACTAGCTCAAAACATGGATTTCCACCTTGGCAATTTTTCTATAGTTTTCTGGGTCCTAAAATTCCGGGGTCATTTTTAGGTCATAAACAACGTATTTAGGTGTGGCATAGTCACATTATAGGAATTATCTAGAGTATTATGGAAACATGTGTATTTATTTTTTATACCTTGAAAACGAGCTATCATGCACCCCAAATGGAGATCATATCCAAAAGTTATGCCCTTGGGAAGTTGACGTATCAGCTACCCCCATCGGGGCCCACAAACCTTTTGGCGTTTCATCTTCTGGGGTTTGGGTTTTGGATTTTCTTTATGTTAAAAAGGAATTTTAAGCCTCATTTTAATCATCACCATATTATTTCAAATGATCTTATCCATCACATCTCTTCTTAGAGATAAGCTGTCACCATTCTAGCGATTTCATTCACTCTGTATTTTTTACAGTTCCTTCTGTCATTAATAAAAATTATGAATTACTATGTCTCTGTGTTTCTGGAAATATATCTATGTATTTACTTATTATATTTACACCTTCATCTCATTCTAAAAATAATTTGGATCAACGAAATCAGAAAAAGATACTCCTTTTCGTTTTTACTGCATGTCCCTAATGAGGTCAGGGTATAGAGAGTTGGGTCTCGAGCTAGTTTCTCTTGAGGAAAACCAATATCACTAGGCCAAGTGACCTCCCATGGTGGAAGAAAAAATAGATGAGGGAGCATAATATCCCATCAAGTTATTTCTCGTGGAATCCCTTGCGCAATAGAGGAACGAGATGTTGGAGAATTTTTCCGAAATCCTTCAACGATTGTTGACAATAGCATGTATGTCTTCGTCAAGAAGTCACTTTGGAGACACTTCCCCATTCAAGATACAAGTTAATTTTTATATTCCCATATTTGAAGGTCAGATCGATGCATATGCTTTGGAAAAGTGGTTAAATTTGCTAGAAGGTTATTTCTCTGTTCACAATTTTTTCGACAGAGAAAATATCACCTTTGTGCTCCTTAAGGCTCTCCCCCATGCCAAACATTGGTGGGAATATTATTGGGAGAAAAATTCCACAGATAAGTTTGGAGTATTTGGGGCCGAGCCTACTTGGTATTGTTTTATGGATGCGGTCAAGGAGAAATATTACCTTGTGGGAAACTATGATGACCAGTACATGAGATGGACCACATTGCATCAAGAGAGGATCCAAACAATTCCAGAGTTCACAAATACCTTCCATACCTTGTGCACCAAGCTGGGTATCAGATACTTTGAGTGACATCTAGTTCTAAAATACCACAAGGCTCTACATAGGTACATCCAAACTGAAATAAAATTTCTATACATTTCATCACTGAGAGCCACTTATCGATATGCTATCAAAATCAAACAAAAATTTAAGAAATAGAACAAGTGAGAATTCGGGTCTCTAAATCCGCAATAAGGTAAAGGAATCCCTAACTCACAGAAAAACGAACCTCAATACTGTTGATATTTTATGTAATTTCAGAAGCTATTCATAAGGGTAATTGTATTTGTTATTCCTAAGTGTAATTCTCAAAGGGTTTATGGATAAGTCATGTATTTTAGGTCTTTTAGAATATAAATAGAGGTTATATCGAGTCATTTGGATCACTCATTGAATATAAGTATAAGAGAGTACTACGCGCTTATCTAGGAGGCTATTCTTGGTTCATGTCTAGGTCTCTTTAGTCTTGATTTCATGAAAGAGCATTGTATGACATTGTACATTTTGGAGGAATCTATACTGAGGAAAGTTTGTAGGGTTTTATCCCCCTTGAGGGTTCCCCAAGGATATATCTTATTGTTATGTGGATATCCATCTTTCAATTTTAATCCTTTTTCATATTAAATAATAATATATTGACATACAATATCATCTCTTATGAAAAATCAACATGGTATTAGAGAAGGATTGGCACTGACTCCATCACAGGAGGGCCTAGGGAAATGGAAAATAAATGGAACCTATGAGAGTAAGAGAGTAGATAGTCCGAGTGAGTGAATTACTATTGTGTTTGTAGTAGTGTGTCTATCCATAACATTGACATGATGACCATGAGTGAGATCCATTAAGGGTAGCGATAATTGAGAAGGCATGTTGGAGTCACTAGACAATGATCTGAAAGAAGCCATACTCCTCTACAAAGATCGCATGCAAGACACCTACGATGGATATAAATTGAGCATAGTTTGTCTTTCTCCTTATTTTTGTTGGTAGTGTTCATTCGACAACACTTGCAAGGTTTCCTTGTTATAGTCTGTGTAGCTACAGTGAAAATCAAGAGAAATAACATGTTCTCGCAAGCCAACACAATCCTATAAGTGAAGTTTCATAAGAAGAGGGAACTATGAAATAAACATGGCTAAAGAGTCATCTGTCAGTTCCATGCACGAGAAGGTGTAATAAAATATATGTTTAAATACAATGAATTGGGCTATAATACGGGTGCGAAGTTGTCGAGTTGGAGTGTATTGATACAAGTGCAGGAGAAAAGGGCCTTCGGGGCCAGGCTTTCCCTTGGCAGGTAATATTTGAGAATTATCACTTCGACATTCTTCCTAGAAAGGCACTCCAACCAATTCAATACGCTTTGGGTCATAAAATTCCACGACATTAAATTTGTGATAGTGGGACTCCACCCTGCGGTGTCATTGGTGAGCCGAACGACCGTCAGATTTGACGAATGCAACTGCAATATGTTGGATATTATATTCTCCAAGGTTTCCATGGAGAGGGGATTGGGTGTGGGAGGCTGGAGATATTGTGGTGTCATAAAATAGAGACGTTGGTCAAGATTGGGAATTTCTTTGTAAAGGAATCTCCATCGTTTAGAGAGGATGAAACATTGGACAACCTCTCTAAAGGGGAGTTTGGAAAGGATGAGACAAAGGAGGTTGTCTAGAAGTGTAGACAATCTGTCGAAATCTATGCCCATTTCTGTAATAACACTAATTCCCAAAGTAAACATGCAACAAATTAAAAGGTTCAAGGGAAAAATGGATGGATGATGCACCCACATAAATTTGTTAGAGTCTAAAAGGTCCACAAAAAAGATAGCATGATTGAGAAGGTTGAGGGTATTTTTTTAGGGTTTCATTCTTCCTTCCTTTGTTATTTTGGATTCAATGATATTCTCAGTGTTACGCCTATGGTGACATAAGTGAAGGGATAGTAACAAAAAGAGAGGTGATTGGGAGTACTAAAAATCTATTGTAAATAGGCATTGTATATGAGAGTGGTGAGTTAAGGAGGATGAAGGCATAACTTAGCTTCAGTTGAATCCATCATCCCTTGTAGTTCATCTTTTGTTACTGTCTTCTTTTGTAAATCATTTATGTCCCTACACATTTCTTCACCTTCATCAAGAGTCCAAGTAGGAATGTTTGGAGGCTTATTTGGTGTAGAAGTTTCGTTTTTTGGTGGCATGTTGGCCAAGTATCACTTTAAACCTTGATTTTGAGGTGGTTCTACTAGACAATCTTTCTTTTGTTGTATCTCCACAATTTCGGTCATTCTGGGTGTGATTTTTTTTTTTTTTAGTTCTATGATATTTCTTCTCTGCAATGCCATAGGTCTGATCAAAATTGGATGTGCCAAGTGGAATTTCTGGTAACTTCCCCGCAAATTGTTGATTTGTTTCCTTTTTGGGAGATCTCACTTGTATAGAGTGCCCCCAAAAAAATAATTGATATACAATTATGAAAATTGTACCAGAAATACTACGGACTGTCCAATATCCAATGCACTAGTCTCATTCAATTTGGATACTTTAGGAATAATTTATGTTTTTTTTACCCGGAACACCTTCTTGAGACTAGTCAGATACCCTATATTATAGAGGGTGTATCTAAAAATTTGAGATGACCCAAAAGCTGAATTTTTTTATCACAGATACCTTAATAATTTATGTGAATATCATCCAGATTTAAGGGTCTGAAAATTCACAGAAAAAATTTCATAGAAAAATTTTCGTGATGACTAAATTCAGGATGATTCCAAAACCCTATCTTACATAGGATGTATCTCTGAAAGTATAAGGCCCAAGGACCTGGAATTTGAACCCAATGTACCTTGATATGTCTAATAAATATCCTCCAAGGGGTTCCTTCTAAAATGTCATAGAAAATAAATTATAGCGAAAATTCCAAGGTGTCTCATATGTAGCAGTGAAACCCCAAGACCTTTAGCTTTGATATCAAGATAGCATAGAAAAACCTCAGAATAAGTACTCAACACCTTGAAAAAGATAAAATTTTAGATAATAAGCCTCTTTGAGGGGGGAACCTCCTTATACACCACATAAATTTCCAAATACAAGATTATTCCAAATGAAAATGTCTCCTTGATATATATAGGAGACTAGGAGGTACAATTACAACTAAAACACCCAAGCCAACATAAATAAAATAAAATTAATAATGTAATATGCCCCAATCAAGGGGTAATGTGCCACTATTTAGGGCTTATCATATTCTCAACATTACACCTACAATGACAAAAGTGCAGGGATAGTAACAACATGAAAGGTGATGGGGATTACTAAAACTCTATCGTAAATAGGAATTATAGATGAGAGTGGTGAGTTAAGGAGGGATGAAGGAATTATGCTTCTGTTCCTCACCTGGGTTCTCACAAAACTCTTTGGAAGAGGAAGAGAGGAGCAAAAACACTTGTATGAGTTCTAGGAAATAGAATTTCTTATAGAAAAACAACCTCATTTATACTTTGGTAGTCATATCCATGGACAATGATAAAGAATTATGAATGTGGACCTGACCCTGTGTGAATGGAGACTTCATCATCTACAAGGTTATTGAGAAATACTATCACAAGGTTGCCACCTTGATCATTATTCGTATCATGAATAGGAAATGTGTTTGCAAGGATCACTGCAACAAACTTAAGAACGAGAAATATTCTTGTTTTGCTCTTATTTGTTTTTGTGAAAGTTACCGTGGGAATGCTTGTTCCATAGAGATGTTGTTGTTCTTGTTATAGTAAATTTACCATGGATTCATGGTTAGTATATTGTGGTTCTTTTAGGCACGTGAAATTTTATCGAGATTCTTATACTATGTGACACTCATGGATCTTCTTCATGAATACCAAGGATAAGGTCTTCAACAGATTTTAAGAATTCATGGCTCATGTAAAGAACCTAACAGAGAAGAAGATCAATATCAACACAAGTATTTGGTGAGGAGTGATCAAGAAGGATATAATAAGCAGTGACAAACCCTATGTAGTTGATATCAAATGAATCTTGTTTCAATGTGTTAATGTGGTGGTTACCATGATGTTGTGTGTTTTGGAAAATGGAAATATTGTCACGAAGTCATAAAGGGAGAAGACAATGAGGAAGAGTAGACAATCATGGTTTTTAATGACAGAGGGAGTTGGCCTCTGAGTTCGATATGAAGGATCTTGGTCTGGTGCACTATTACTTGGGACTAGAGGTATGGAAAAAGCTTAGTTAAATCTTCCTAGGTCAAGGGAAGTATGTAGTGGAAATCCTGAAGAGGTTTGGGATATTGGATTGGAAGGAAATGGATACACCTATGGTATCAAATCTGAAGTTGCTGCTGGATATGACTTGACAGACTGTGGAAGTTACATTATATAGAAATATGGTGGGTTCATTGATGTATTTGACGAATACACGACCAAATATATGTTTTTTTGTGAACACCCTCATTCAATACATGGTTGACCCCAGACATATTCACCCGCTTGCAGTAAAACATGTGATTAGGTACCTTAAAGGTACAATGGATTATGGGCCCGATTATGTTGTAGACAGTGAGATCCATCTACTTGGATATTCAGATTTAGAATGGGCTGATAGTGTTTCAAACCAGAAAATTACATTAGGATGTTGCTTCACTTTGGGATCCGGTATGATTTCATGGATCAGTAAGAAGCATTCATGTGTAGCACTTAGTGCGATTGAGGAAAAGTATCTAGTAGCATGTGCAACAAGTCACAAAGAAGTATGGCTTCATAAATTGTTGACTGGATTATTCGATATTGCGATGGAGGCGACATGTATCTTGTGCGACAAACAGAGTTGTATAAAGTTGTCAGAGAAACATGTGTTTCATGATAAGTTGAAGCATATGGAAATTAGGTATCACTATATCAAGGATATATTGTAGAGGGGAGCAGTAAGGATCCAATATGTGGCTACCAATGAATAGTGATCCAGGTGGATATCGGTGGCAACCCAACTTTTCCAGCTGACTCAAAACAACTTTCTGGCAATTTTTGTAATTTACTATTTTTAGCAGTTTTTTGGGTCCTGAACTTCCAGAGCCATTTTGAGGCCCTAAATGACATTTTTTTGGGTATGTTGAAGTCAAAAATTTTCATCAAGATATTTTTGACAATTGGTGTAGTCCTCGGATAGATATTTCTAACGGGCTATCGTACGCCTGAAACGAAGATTGTATGCAAAAGTTACGACCCCGAGAAGTTGATGTACAAACTTACCTAAACGAGGCCCATATGACTTTTGGCGCTTCATCTCCTAGGGTTAGTTTTTTTTATGTCTAGTGTTTTTGAAACTCCTGTTTATTGTAAAAAGGCCTTCAGAGCCTCATTGTAATTATCTTCTTGTGAATGAGCAAATCCGTCACATCTCTCCTCAGAGATAAGCCGCCACCATTCTAGCAAGCTTGTTTTTCGCTGCATTTTACAGTTTCATCTTATTTCCTTATTGAATAGAAAACCAATTTTATTGTATCTCTGTTATTCTGTGTTAAGCATATGTTAATAATCTGTAGTCATTTCGTTCTGCTCATAAAACCTGTATCAGTGGCATTAGAGTGGTTTTCTCTTTGTCGTCTTAATGCATGTCCCCAACGAGGTTAGATTACAAAGAATTGGGTCTCGAGCTTGTTTTTCTTGAGGACCAAAGCTCTTGCATGCCCAAGCGACCTCTCATGGTAAGAGAAAATAAAGATGAAGGGACAGGAGATCCTTTCAAAATGTTGCTTGAGGAGTCCCTCGCACAACATAGGAA
>SNQJ01S0009160.1:16998-45927 GCA_010110895.2 Picea sitchensis | reverse complement strand
ACTTTGAACAGGAAATTGTATAGGATACCCGAGAGAGTCCCACCTAGTGCTATTTCCTTGATCTTTGCCAAGCAATGCAGGAAGGTCATATCTCAGATGGGGAAGTTTGTCTTCTTCGTGATTCTCTCTCGGAATGAGCGAAAGATCATAGCCACATCCAGGGTCTTTGTGGCCGACCTCTACACACAATCGAAGCAAGTATATAAGGTCGTCAAAGAATACTCAGATATCTTCTCCTCACCTACCGAGGTACCTCTGCACTATCAGGTAAAGAAACCCATCGATCTGACGTCCGACACACCGCTTCCCAATGGGCCAGTCTATCATCGCTCTATGTTAGAGATTGAGGAGATGAAGCGACAAATCCAAGAACTACTCTACAAGGGGCACATCTGTCCCATCTCATCACCTTACGGGAGCCCAATTGTGTTGGTACAGAAGAAATATGGAACATGGTGACTCTGCATTGATTACAGGGCCATGAATAAAATCACATTCAGAAACCAGTACCCAATTCCACGAATTGATGACCTCCTTGATCAACTCACGGGGGCCAAATACTTCAATAAGATTGATACAAAGTCTGGCTACCACCAGGTCTTGATAGAATAGACAAATGTATAAAAGACCACCTTCAAGTCAAAGGAAGGCCTTTTTGAATGGTTGGTCATGCCCTTTGGTTTGACAAATGCTCCAACCACTTTCATGAGGATGATGGATGATATCTTGCCACCATTCACCAATTTTTTTGTAGTGGTGTATCTGGATGACATTCTCATTTACAACAAGTCTTGGGAAGAACACTTGCAACATATTTAGCAGGTTCCGCATAGCCTGCGACAACACAAGCTATAAACCAACTTGGAAAAATGCTCCTTCGGCATGGACAGGGTCCATTACTTGGGATACATTGTTGATTAGCCTGGAGTACATGTGGATCCATCCAAGTTCCAAGTCATCTGTGACTGACCAGCCCCAACCACACTCATTGAGATTCAGAGCTTCTTGGGCCTTGCCAATTCATATCGCAGGTTCATGTTGGGATTCTCCCATAATGCATGGGACCTCATCCAAATAACCAGGGGTGGTGGTAAGGAAAAAATTGTGTGGGGCCGGTCCTAACAACAAGAGTTTGATGATTTGAGACAGATGCTTTAGACTATGATGTGGGCGTCGTTATCACTTAGCTTGGCCACCCTGTGGCCTATTTTAGTGAGACACTATCAGATGTTGTCTGCAAGTACCCTACTTACGACAAAGAAATGTACTCCATTGTGAAAGTCTGCCACCAGTGGAGACATTACATTCTTGGGAGGGAGACAATCATCCACACTGATGATAAGCCACTACAGTTCATGCAAAGACAAGGAAAATTACAGAATGGCCGCCATCAAAATTTTTCCACATACTTACAACAATTCCACCTCAACATCAAGTATAAAACAGGAAGCACCAACCACAACACTAATTTCCTCAGTAGACCGCCAGTCACGTCACTTGTCACGGTTCTAGACTCTTGCAGCCATGAGACCTTTGGATGGCCCCAACTCTATGCGATAGACCTAGATTTTTCCACCACCTACCAAATGTTGGGTGCAAACACAGTTGTCAATAATTTCCATCTTCAAGATGGGTTGTTGTGTTGTTTGCGCCATATATGTGTTCCATCAAGTGAGCGAGCGAAGATGATTTGGGAATCCCACTATAGTCAAGTGGTAGGACACTTAGGCGTCGAAAAGACAGTGGCGATGCTAAAAAACCATTTCTACTGGTCGAAAATTTGACAGGCGGTCAACAAGTATATTAGTTCATGTACTGCCTGTACTATTTCCAAACCGAGCACTAAGAAATAGGGACTCTAAACCCCTCTTCCTACTCCTGACAGGCCACGGGAATCCATATCAATGGACTACATGTCAGGCCTCCCATCCACCAAGCGAGGAAATAATTGTGTTTTTGTGGTTGTTGATCGCTTTTCTAAGATGGTGATTTTGGTTTCCTGGAAGAAGAACATCACAGCAGAAGCCAATGCCAAGATCTTCTTTGAACGAGTCTAGGTACATTTTGGGATCCCACAAACCATTGTCTCATATCGAGACAATCTATTTTTCAACACAACTGGTCGAGCTTCTAGTCACTGCTGGACACCAAGGTCACCAAATCCATGGCCTTCCACCCCCAGACAGATGGCCAAACCGAGGTCGTAAATCAAATGATCATGCATATCCTGCTCATGTATAATTACAAACAAACTCACACATGGGATGAGAATCTTCCCTATGTCCAACATAGCTAAAACCAAGCCATGTATAGCTCAACTGACCACGGCCCCTTTCAGGTGGGTTTGGGATTCCAGCCATTGGGTCCCATAGATGTTTCACTTCCCCTTGTGGTCACCTCGACCGACTCATCTCCTGCTCCAATTGAAGCTGACAAAGCCACCAAGTTCATTGAGTGGATCCAACACATCCTCCAACAGGTTCATGATATCCTACATAATTCCAATGACAAGTACAAGAAGCACCATGATAAACATCGGGTGCCACATAAGTTTCAGGTGGGTGAAAAAGTTTGGTTGCACTTGCAGAAAGAACAGCTTACAGGACCCCATCAGAAGCTTTTCCCACTCTATTATGGGTTGTACACCATCAACAAGGCTGTGGGGGGTAATTCTTTTGAGCTCAACATTCATCCTTTCCTTGGCCTACACCCAGTGTTCAATGTGGACCTTCGTCGACCTTATTTCCCACCATTATTGGACACCTTAGACGTAGCAGAACAACTGACACCAACAGAGCTCAACCACAACTACATACAACAGGCATCCATTGATAATATTTTGGACACACATATCAAGGGAACTCGACAACAAAGGATTCATCTTTATCAAGTCGTCAAAGTAGGGCAACTCCTGCACCAAGGCAAGTGGCTCACCCGAGGCCAAATTCAACAGAAATGTTCTCATTTGATGGGGGAACTCAATGCAATGGATACCATTTCTTCCTAAGGAGGGAGGATTGATCCAGGTGGATATCGGTGGCTACCCACCTTTTCCAACTGGCTCAAAACAACTTTTTGGCAATTTGGGTAATTTACTATTTTTAGCAGTTTTTCAGGTCCTGAACTTCCAGAGCCGTTTTGAGGCCCTAAACAATGTTTTTTTGGGTATGTTGCAGTATAAAATTTTCTCCATGAAATTTTCAGAAAATCCTGTATTCCTCGGATAGATCTTTCCAACGAGATATCGTATGCTTAAAACAGAGATCGTATGCAAAAGTTACGACCCTGGGAAGTTGATGTACGAACTTACCCAAACGAGGCCCACATGACTTTTGGCACTTCATCTCTTAGGGTTAGGTTTTTGGATGTCTAGGGTTTTTGAAACTCCTGTATATTGTAAAAATGCCTTCATATCCTCATTGTAATTATCTTCTTGCGAATGAGCACAACCGTCACATCTCTCCTCAGAGATAAGCCGCCACCATTCCAACAAGCTTGTTTTTCGTTGCATTTTACAGTTTCAACTTATTTCCTTATTGAATAGACAACTAGTTTTACTGTATCTCTGTTATTCTGTGTTAAGCATCTATTAATCATTTGTAGTCATTTCATTTTACTTATAAAATATGGATCAAACAGGTTGCAGATGTGGTGACAAATCCATTGTGAAGATCGAAGTTTGAGTACTTCAGGGATAAGCTCGACATAGCCCCTCTTCAAAGGGAGTGATGGCTTCATATGTTATCGTGGGGTAGTGGATGTCATTATGACATGTTGTAGATATTTTAGAGATACCCACCATCCCTGGATTCATGCTGAAGAGACGAGGTACCAGATGTCATGCATAAAGATATCTGAGTTTTCTATAGGAAACTGGATAGTTTCATGATGACATGTTGTAGCTATTGGAGAGCTACCTATTAGACCTGGTTGCATGTTTTGAAGTCATTGTGGATTTCATGTGATGTATAGATTTGTGTGTCTGACAGTCAATGGTCATGAGATCGTGTGGATGGTGACAGTGTTATAGTCTATGCTGGATAGAATACCATCCTCATTAAGAGGGAGCATTGCGATTTTATATAATTTCAGAAGTTATTCCTAAGTGTAAATGTATTGGTTATTCCTAAGTGTAATTGTGAAATATTTTATTGATAAGTTATGTCTTTTAGGTATTTTAGAGTATAAATAGAGGTTATATTGTGTCATTTTGACGACTCATTGAATATAAGTACAAGAGAGTAGTACACAATTATCTAGGAGGCTATTCATGGTTCATGTCTGGATCTCTTTGGTCTTGATTTCATGAAAGAGCATTGTATGACATTGTACATGTTGCAGGAATATATACTGAGGAAAGTTTGTAGGGTTTTCTCCCCCTTGAGGGTTTCCCTAAGGACATATCTTTTTTTTCTATGGATATATGTCTTTCAGTCGTGATCCTTTTGCATATTAAATAATAATATATTCACATACAATATCATCTCTTATGAAAAATCTAAAAATACTACTAGTCCAAGCCATAGGAAAAGAAGGGTAATGGGAAGATGAAAAAGGACACTGAGAAGTGGTGTGACTTCAACAAAATACCTCAGCACAACAATGATGAATGTCACTCAAAACATGCATTGGTGGTTGATCTCAAAGAAACAAAGCCGAGCCCCGACTTAGACTTTGATTCATACAATAATAAAAGGAGAAAAATAATTGATGTAGAACCCACTGCTACTGTCGCGACCGTATCAATCCAACCAAAAGAACTAGATAATCCTGAGGAGGGGAGATCCTTTTCCATTCATATATGTGGGTGAAGGGGACCCTACTACATTTTATTATTGATAGTGGAATCTAGAAGAACCTGATCTCAGTAGAGGTAATCAAGCAGTTGGATTTTCCAGCAACACCACACTTGCAACCATACAACATCGGGTGGCTTCACTAGAGTCGAGATCTTTGTGTCAGCCAACAATGTCTCATGTTCTATGACATCAAGAACTTCAAGGATGAGGTACTGTGTGATGTTTCCCCATTGGAATTATTTCATGTTCTGTTAGGATAACCATATATGTGGAAGCGTCATGGTTTTTATGAGTCTCAACTCCGTAGCTTCATTGTTACTCCAGTAGGTCATCTCTACAGGATACCAGAGGTAGTCTCAAAAAAACAGTGTCACAAAGTAATATCTCATACTACAAATTTTATCCTCTTCACGATCTTGTGAGAGGCTGAATAGAAGGAAACTGCAACCACTACAGCCTCACCCCAAGAACTTTCTATCCAATAGAAGTAGATTATATAAGAGCACAAAAATTTTGTTGTGTCACCTACGGGGGTGCCTCCACACTGCCCAATCCAAAAAATTTACAAAAGAGTCCTTTATACTCCTAATATCACATCTTCACTGACAGATTCATCTCACACTCGAGAATATCATGCAACTATATTAGTTGAATGGATCCAACCCCCCCAACAATAGGTTCATAACAACCTTCAACAAGATAAGCATGACTACTTCTTCAACAAGGTAAGCACTTCACTAAGGTTTAGATTCGACAAAATATTCCCCATATTCCATAGGAACTTGACGTAATGGGGACTATTTATTCCTAATGGGCGAAGAATGATCCAAGTGGAAATCAATTTCCACCCACCTATTCCACTGGATTAAAACAGAGGTTTCCACATTGGCAATTATTTACAGTTTTTCGGGTCCTAAACTTTCGGGGTCGTTTTGAGGTCCTAAACAAACGTTTTTGGGAGTGGCATAATAAATTTATAGGCTTTGGCCAAATTGTGATGGAAAAAATTGTATTCCTCGGATATACCTTTCCAATGAGATATCGTGCTCCCCAAACAAATATCGTATGCAAAATTTACGCCCTTGGGAAGTTGACGTATCAACTACCCCCATCGGGGCCCGCAAACCTTTTGGAATTTCATCTTTCGAGGTTAGGGTTTTGGATTTTCTTTATGTTAAAAAGGAATTTGGAGTCTCATTGTAATCATCATCATCTTATTACAAATGAGCGTAACCATCACATCTCTTCATAGAGATATAAGCTGCCACCATTCTAGCGAGTTCATTCACTCTGTATTTTTTACAGTTCATGTACATTTTCATCATTAATAAAAATCGTGCATTAGTATATCTCTATGTTTCTAGAAATATATCTATGTATTTACTTATTATATTTGTTCCTTCATTTCATTCTAAAAATAATCTATATCATAGACTATTATAATTGAATCATACATGTCTTGATCTTTCCTTTATTGTTGGTCTTGTTGTCTGGTATATGAAAACACCCCATGAAATTCATTGGGAAGCATAAAAAAGAATACTAGGTATGTACATGGTACAATTCAGTTTTGGATACATTAAAGTTCAGGGGGACACCTTTATTGGTTTGTATCACTGATTTAGATTGGGAGGACGACCTTGATAATCAAAACTCTATTGCAGTTTATGTTTTCATCCTTGGTTTAGGACCTGCCACTAGGTCCTATAAGAAAAATCATGTTATTGCTCTTTCTTCAGTAGAATTAGATACCAAGCAATGGTTAATGCAATTCAATAAGTATTGTGGCTTTGGCAGATCCTTTCATAGTTTAGATTCTAGAAGCAACATTTGACTACCCTATGGTGCAACAATCAGAGTGTCATCAAGCTCACCAAAGATCTATTTCAACCTCAGTGCAACAAACACATTGATATACAAATGAACTTCATAAAAAATCTCATTCATGATCAAGTTATTGAAGTTCTCTTCTACCCTATAGAATACCAAGTTGCATAAATTTTCACAAAGTCTCTTACAAATGTGAATTTTTCCAAACTTTGATCTGTGTTAGGAGTTCATGAAGTTTTTCATTAATGGGTGATATGCTCTAATGCCTCCTTCCTTCTCCTACTGTGTCACCTTTATAAATCCTTCAATCCTATCCAAAGTTTTTCTTAATGGGGGATATTAGGATATTTATACACTTAGGAGTAAGTTAAGATAAACTTGGTCTAATGTGTCCTTAGGTAAAAGTGTGTTTATTAGTGTGTTTCCTTAGTATGCATTTATAGTTAGGTAATCTAATGGTCAGGATATGTTCCCGACATATAATGATTTGGAAGTTCATATTCTCCTCAATCTTAATTGCTACATTGATCCATGGCTTAACACTCGATTGGTCCATGATATATATTTAAAGACCATGGAGGGTCAATTGATAATGATTGATTGTGGAAAAATCTCTTTGTAATATTTTCTTTTTCATTAATAAATTTATGCAAGTGGTCATGTTGTCTAGGGTCATGGATGTTTCCCCAAAGGGGTTTTACCACGTAAAAATATTGGTGTGTTAATCTTCGATCTTGTTGCGTGAGTGGTTACTGAAGGTGTTAGTCCTCTGTTGGAATAACTGTGTTGTAAAACATTTATGGTGTCTATAAACTATAATCCTAATAGTATAACTATGGTTAGAAGAAAAATAAAACATATCAAAACTTTTTTAAAACCCGTCATCCCTCCACTTTATCATAGAATTTCTCATCCAATTCTTCATCCAGAGTATTAGCTAAAGGATGCTTAGGTGCATCCACATAAATAGGATAATTTATGGTCCATGTGGATCTCGATGTTCCTTCTCCATCCTTCATTTGATCATTTTAGTTGCTTGCAAGGGAAACTCTAAAATGTATGCCATACTGATACTTACAGAATAATTCAAATTTACCTTCAAAAACCCAAATTTCATGCACAATGTCCCCCCATTCTCACATGGTTCTCTCCAATGCTTGTCTCACCATGGACTTCACAATCTAGTATGTTTTTTCTATCTTGAAGTATTTGGTGTTTCTTGTCCTAGAGTAGAAAGGATCATAGACCTAATCCTACATCTCCTCCAAGACTTCTTTATTATATGTTTCCCTTCGTTGGGATCTAACTTCCACCTCAAACTCTTCATATTCCTTCTTCTCTGCTTATGCTCATAGCTCGTGGAAATGATGGCCCACCTCCCAAGCCTCACGGGTTTCCCTTGTGTTCACGACCAACCCTTAGGATGAAGAGGTTGTCTCTTTCCTTTAAACCCCTTGAGCTCTCACCCTTCCCCTCCTTCTCGAATTCCTAGCCATCCTGGAAATGTCAGGGTCCCTAAAAAACTAGAAATATTTTAACCATATTCTTCCTCTATGACCTTTGCATGTTTTCCACGTAAGTCGCTTCCCAAATTTCTTATTACCCAAATAACCATCGACCCCTATCTTTCCATTTTCACTGTAGTGGTTTCCCCTCTGATATTATATGTCTCCCCAATTATAGGTAAGATTTGAATGCCCAGACTCCATTCATCTCGCGAAATCCTTGACAGGTCAATTCTAGCTAACCAGGGCTCATTATTCCTCCATAATATACCCACTGCAGAATTTCCCTTGAGAGATCGCCACCCCTAAATCCAATTGAACATAATTAGAACCATCATGACCATAGATGTCGATCCAACCCTCATTTATCCATTATACCTATGATTTCTATCGATACTCCTACAATGAAATTTCCACTTTATCAAGTGAACCTGTGAAAACTCCTGCTCTCTATGATTCTCTTCGTTGTTTCCAACCTTGACAAATGAAATATCATACTCTCCACTCTCGTACCTTAATACCATCAACCTTATCAAATGATTACTTGGCGGCCTACCTCCAAGCGGCCCATAGCATTTGTCAAGTCATCGTCCTGGGTCCCCATGTGGGTGTGCTTAGTCCTAATTAGTGTCACCCCATTCGGGGGATTTTTCTTCTTCTTGTTTGATGGATGATAAAATGTTATTTATTCACAACTTGCAATGAGAAACACATTGACAAAAAAACAAATAAACTCACAAAATTTGAATCCCAGGTGACCTTGTTTCACTCCTGTGATCTAACTACTTTTCCTTTTAGGGTTTAGTTACTAGAGCAACTGCTCTTATCCATAATATTTCATGTAATGCTACCTACTTCGTCATAAATGAGAGGTTAATCTCTAGCTAGTAGGTCATAGTTGTTTTGTTATGTATTTGCCATGGACCATGGGTTTAAGAATGCTTAGGCTATTTAAAATGGAGAAAAGTTGTTTACCACGAGTATTAAGAGTCTTGAAATGTAAATTAATTTACATTTACATTAACTAATATTAAATAACCTGTTAATATTAAGTTCATAGAACACTAATATTTAGGTTTGGGTAAATTTGTATCTATTTATTTATACAAATATTTATAAAAATAAGTATAATTACTTAACTTATTCAATTTAAAAAGTTATTAGTTTTAAAGAATATTAAAATAAAAGCCTTTATTATTTATTAAAATTTTGGTTATTAATTATAAATACAACATTTATATGGGAAAATAGTAATAATAATAATAATCTATTTTTAAGGTCACGACCAAGCTATCACACCAAATTGGTGTATGAGACCCTCTTGTTTGTGGGACAATAAACCCCCCTCCGCCCAACGATTTGACTGGTAAAGTCTACGAAGGTATACATACCCTATACCCTACCCCTTGTGGATTTGAACCTATAACCTCTTAAGAAGAAACACATGTTTATAATAAAAATATAGAAAATAAATACATGAAATCATAATAAAAATTACACTTCACAATAATAAATGAGAAAAAATAATGTTTAGTTTAATAAAAAGAAAATAAAAAATAATATTTAGTTTAATAATAAAGAAAATTAAAAATAATATACTTGCTAAATTCTTTAAAAAAAACTAAATTCACTTCACATTATTTAAGTTTAAATATATAATAATTTATACAAAAGTTCAATTTGGATTTAATATTATTTAAAAATTAGTTATACATTTGCCACTAAATTAATTGATTTGATATTTGATTTTTTAAACACTAAATGTTTTAAAATTAAAATTATAATTATATATATATATATATATATATATTTCTTTTTTTTAATATACTTATTCTTATGTATAATATATTAAATAATATATTAAATTAGTGCCATTGCAATGGCGATGTCCCCGTTGATATGCTTTTGTATGTTGATTTTGCTAAGAGGTTTATGTGTGAAATGGAATCAGATGTGTTAAGTTGGAGATCAGGTTTATGCGAAATGAAACAGATTTATGTGTGAAATGGAACCAGATGTTTCCAATTGGAGACCAAGTTTATGTGCGAAATGGACTGGCGTGAAGGAGAAGAGAAAATGTAGACTAGTTAACTGTTAAGTGACAAAGGATTTGTTGTATATTTTAACCTTGTACAATTATTTACTGCAAACAAATTTTCAGTAAGAGAAAAAAAAAGATACAATGACAAATATACACATTACACAAAGATTTTTCCCCTGGAAACCCAAACTGGGAAAACCATCATATTTTATATTCATTCATTCCATACATTGTTTACAATACAATATACATATAGGAGCCAACGACATCCAAAACCATAACAAAATGACCTGATTAGTAAACAACCCTAATTCTTTAACTGGAAATAGAAACCATCGACAAAAAATCATGTGTCGAAAAAGCGCCCAACGATGGACACGAAAATTGAGGTGACACAAAAAATGAGGAAAAAAAGGTGACACGTTTTCCGATGAAAAAAAATTCTCGGGAGTGTTGCCCCTGAACCCCTGCAACCCTCGAATATTCTTTTTAGTTGTGAAAAGAATATAACACATACTCAACATTTTTCATCTAAGAGTTATCCGTCAATCGGATCGAAAAAAGAAGTTGAGTTAAAAAACTAGTTTACGGGTGAAGTCAAATACTGATGGCCTGATATCTTCTCACATTGACCACGTATACCAGACCAACAAAAATTTTAAGTGTGTCACAAGTGAAGAATGATCTTCGATCTCTTGGTGACCCCGGTGGGACCAATAAGATTCTATCGGATTCACAATTTTTTTTTTTTGGTTTAAAAGTGTTGTCTTTTCATTAGTATCGCCCAAAGTGACCAGTGCCTTGATCACCCAAATCCATGAAATCCCTATCTACCGGATCAGACCGAAACCCCATGCCTAGGTGAAAATTATCGGATCAGATAAATTTTTGTGTGTGAGTATTTCAATTTATGACATTTTTGTGTGCTTTCAAGTTTCCTAATTGAAGATCGACTAATATTATAATTTCAATATGTCATGTTGCAGACATTGGAAATTCACAGGAAATTGTTGTTGAAGATGAGTTAGAAAAAGATAAAAAACAGTAAATGCAAAATCTTCCATTGAAAAGATCAATTTCATTGTCTACACAACAAAATCATGAAACCCGAGATTCTGGTAAAATCCTTCATGAAATTCAAACTATTCCCTTTCATATTATTTTATAGTGTAGATAGAGTTTTCGTAAGTCGATAAAAATTTTGAGTTAGGACCTTGGCGTTGCCAGTACTAAGGAGTAGCGTCATGCAGTTTCGACTGTTAAAAGAAAAGGGATGATTTTACCTTTCCAACCATTGTCATTGGCATTCCATAATGTCTACTACTATGTAGATATGCCTTCGATATGTTCTCTTGGGTCATCATATTCCTAATTTGAAAGAGCATATTCCAAACGAAATTTGCTTTTATATGGATTTATTTTAATTTTAGTTTTTTTAAATATTAAAATAAATTAATTTCAATTTTAATTTGAAATATTTTAAGATAAATTTTAATTAATGGGATGGACAATGCCTAGAGTATAGTGATGAAGATGAACAACAATGAGAATCGAACATAGAATGCCATTTCAACGAGGTGTTTTCTTTGTTGAATTTGGTGCTTTATGAACTAATTGGCTCGACGATTGAGGCATTTTGCTTGAAATAGTTTAGAAATGACTCGGAGTAGATTCAACTCACGACAAGTTCTCTAGCACTATTTTTTTCGAAGAAAAGAATCTTAAGAGATTGAACAACCTGACATTAAATATTGTACAAAGTCCACATGGATAACCATGGGTTAGACATTCACAAGACATGTTTGATAGTGTGGTTGGTTTATCATTCAAGGCATAAATATAGGGTTTGGTAAGGTCCTCTATGGCAATTATCTGCTTGAAACAATTGGTTTTTCCCATGGGAGTCCATATTTTCATGATGCAAAGGCATCGACTATTTTTCAATAATTTTCTCCCTTTGTGAGTGAGTTGTCCATTAGATTGTCAAATTTAAGATGGACAACAAGGGCATGTGATCTTAAGGATAAGGCACTTGTTATAAAACCAGGGTCGCGGAGCAATAAAATAAAACAAATGCATAAATAAAACACAGAATATACTCAATACAATAGAGACACAGATATACGTGGTTCACCCAGTGTGGGTTACGTCCACCAGAGAATTTGCCAAGTCCTTCCATTTTATTATCTAACAAAATGAAAGGATACATCCTACAACACACCCATGGTAACTTCCTCTTCTTTATCTCACAATATCCTCTCTAAGAATACAATATTCACAATAAAACACAACTGCAATACAATTCCCTCAGAAAACATGGTTTCCTTCTAGGGAAAAAAACCCTAATATAAATTCTATCATCGGATATGCAACCTTATAATGAACGGTCCATATTGACTACACAATTACAATGTTTAAATTGCAAAAACTAAAAAATTCGGCCCCCTCATGCCCAGGGGGGCCATAAATTGTGTATCTTACAGTCTCTTTGACCTGCATTTGAATTAGGAAGATAATTAGGATCCAAAACCAACAATCTTCCACTTGGAGACTGATCACAACAACTCCATTGTTGTTATACCTACTGGACTATGATCCACCTTGGACCTAGAAAATTTGTCATCATCACCTTCATGCTTGAAGGCCAACTTAAACTGAGCAGGAACTTAGTTTTTCCTTGGTTACTACCTTTTTTAACATGTCTACAGGATTCTGGCTAGTATGTATCTTTTCCATCTTCCAAGACATATCGTATGAAATGGTACATGAGTTGTATATGATTAGTATTAGAATGAAAATATGACTTCTTTTCAAAATTAATGACACTCTCATTGTCACAATACAACTTGATATTCTCCTTCTTCTTTCCCAATTCCTCCATAAACCTCTGTAATCAAATCATCTCTTTACTAGCCTTTGTAGCAACAACATACTCTGGTTTTTTTTTTTTTTGAAAGTGAAACAACCTTTTGTAGTTTCAAAATCCAACTTACTGATGTTCCACCTATAGTAAAAACATACCCTGTGGTGCTCCTCCTACTATATTTATCACCTGCCATAGATGAATCAACATATCCATGTAGAACAATGTATGAACCTCCAAAACATAATGCATGAGTAGCAATACCTCTCAAATACCCGATAATCCACTTTACTGCATCCTAATGTTATTTACCTGGATTATTCATATACCTGCTCACAAATCCCACTGCATGTGCAATATATGGTCTTGTGAAAACCATTGCATACATCAAGATGCCAACTATTGATGAATAAGGGACCCTGGACATGTATTCTATCTCCTCCCGTGTCTTGGGACACATTTTCTTAGTTAATTTGAAATGGTTGGGAAAATGTGTACTAATTGGTTTTTCATTATGCATTCTAAACCTCTCCAACACCTTCTCTATACACTCACCCTGAGAGAATGTCAATTTGCAATTTTTCCTGTCTCTTGTTATTCTCATGCCAAGGATTTTCTTTGCAGCACCCAAATCCTTCATCGCAAATGAATTGGCTAATTTATTCTTGAGCACATTTATATCTTGCATATTAGACCCTGCAACAAGCATGTCATCTACATACAATAGAAAGATAATATAACTTTCATTTTCTATCCTTTTAAAATAAACACAATGATCAGAATGAGCTTGGTTTAGGTCATACAAGCTCTTCTTCAACCTTCATACCAAATTCTCCTTTCCTTTGGCCTCATACCCCCGTGGTTGCTGCATATAAATCTCTTCCTCCAAATACCCATGGAGAAAAGTTGTTTTTACATCTAATTGTTCAACATGCAGATATTCTACTACCACAAGACTTAAAATAGTCCTAATTGAAGTCATTTTAACTAAAAGAGAAAATATTTCATCAAAGTCTATACCTTTCTTTTTTGAAAACCCCTTTACAACAAGTCTATCCTTGTACCAACTTTTTTCCTTCATCTTCTTCCTTCAAACTGTAACCCATTTATTCTGCCATGCTCTTTTTCCTACAGGAAATTGAACCAAGTCCTAAGTCTGGTTATTTACCAAGGAGTATGTATCCTCTTTCATGCCTTGCTCCCACTTCTTTTTAGTTTCTACCTGCATTTATTCTTCATAACATTTTAGTTCACCAAAATCAGTCAACAATAAATAATACAATGAAGGAGAGTAGCGTTCAGGGGGTCTACTTAAACTGATATATCTTCTGACAACACTTGCAGGAGTTTTTGGTACCTGTTGCTCCTATTGTTTTACATTTTGATTTTTTAGTACCTTTGGAATTTATTTTTCAATAATCTCATCAACCACTGTGTATTCTAGTTTTCCTTCTTCATGTTTCTTTATTTGCAACTGATCTTTGTACATGACCTTCTCATTGAATATGAGATCTCTACTCCTAATGATTTTTTTATTTTCATAATCCCATAAACAATAACCAAAATCATTAACATCGTATCCAATAAAGGTACACTTCTTGGATTTTTCCTCAAGCTTTGTTCTATTTTCTTTATCAATATGGACAAATTCTTCACAATCGAAAGTCTTCAAAAAGAATAGTTTACCTTTTTACCTGTCAATTCCTCCTCTAGAATTCCACCATCAAAAGAGCTTGAAGGTCCTATGTTTATCAGGTAAGAAAAAATATCTACAACATTTTCCCAGAACTATAAGGGAAACCCAACATGCAATCTCATACTCCTTGCATGCTCCATGATTGTCATGTTCATTCTTTCTGATACACCATTTTCTTGTGGTTTCCCTGGAACTGTTTTCCCTCTACGAATCCCATGGCATGAACAATAATCATCAAAATCCTTGTTGTAATATTCACCTCCATCGTTTGATCTAAGATACTTCAACCTTTTTCTTGTCTCATTCTCAACCAAAGCTTTCCATTTCTTAAAATTATCAAAAATATTATATTTTTTTCCAATGCAATAAACCCAAGTTTTTCTATTTACATCATCAACAAAAGTAACATAATAACGAGAGCCACCAATATATGATATCTGAGCTAGTCCCCATACATTTTTATGCACAATCTCTAACCTTTCACTCTTCTTTTCTTTTCCGACTCTGAGAAATCTGACTCTCTTCTATTTTCCATAAACACAACGCTCACAAAAATCCATATCAATTTGTTTAAGATCTGACAACAAATTTATTTTGTGAAGTATATGCATCCCCTTCTCACTCATGTGTCCAATCCTATGATTCCACATTGTTGTGTCCACTCCTATAAAAACTAAAGATATAGAAGAGTCAATATTATCAGTACATAAATACAATGTACCTACCTTCTCTCATTTTGCTATCACCAGTGATCCTTTTGTGACCTTCCATACCTTATTTGTAAATATAGATATATATCCTTCACTTTCCAACTACCTTGTTGAAATTATATTTTTCCTTAGATCTGGAACATGTCTTACCTCTTTCAACAACCATTGTTTTCCATTATTTTTATTTATTTGTACCTTACCCATTCCAACAATTTTGCATGGTGCATCATCACCCAAATGAACCTGTCCAAAGTCACCTTGAACATAATATAGAAAATGTTTCCTATGGGGTGTGTCATGAAATGAAGCCCCTGGATCTACTACCCAAGACTCATAATTACTATCTACAAAAGGAATCAAAGCATCTTGTAACACATCGCTTGTTACATTTGCTTCCTAATTTTTCTCCTGCTATCCATCTCTTTGCTTCTTTGGAGCTCTAGAGTCTTTCTTTCGATGTCCTTTCTTCCCACAATTCCAACACTCTATATTTCCTAGTATGGATTTGGATTTTTTCCTTCCTAGAATTCCCATGGTTCCCCGATCCCTTTCCTCTATCCTTTTGTCTTTCCCTGTTCTCCACAGTCAATGCATTACCTGATGTCTCACCTGTGTTTTTCCGTCGCATTTCCTCCCTAAGGATAACACCAACGACATCATCATATTTTAGAGTGTTTGAACCAGAGACATAGTTACTTACAACCATGACCAATTCATTCCATCTTTCTGGTAATGAGAATAACGTTAAAATATCCTTGACCTCATCATAAAAGTCCACTTTTACTGAACTTAGTTGATTAGTAACCGTATTAAATTCATTTAAATAATCTGCAAAAGACCCACCTTTTGACATATTCATATTAAATAATCACTTCATTAGAAATACCTTATTGGACATCGATGGTTTTTCGTACAATTTAGCCAATGCGTCCATCAACTCCTTCGTTTTCTTTTCTTTTGAAATATTGAAATTCACTGACATTTCGCCCAATCGTATCGTTCCTAGTTCCTTTCTGTCAAGAACATCCCATTCTTTGTCCTTCATGGCCATTGAATTCTTTGTTATTCTGACCAATGGTAGGAAATGATCCTTCTGATATAAATATTATTTCATTTTCATCTTCCATAACTGTTAGTTTTGGTTGTTAAATTTCTCAACCCTAAATTTTCCATAATTCGCCATTGCTCTCACTCAAACCAGGAACCTTCTTTTCTTGCGAGTTACCTTTCTCTCTAATACCAGTTGTTAGAAAAATAGGATCACAGAGAAATAAAATAAAACAAATGCAGAAATAAAACATATAAGATACACAATACAATAGAGACACAGAGATATGTGGTTCACCCAATATGGGCTACATCCACCATAGAAATTGTAAGGTCCTTCCTTTTTATTATCCAACAAAATGAAGGGATACAACCTACAAGACACCCATTGTAACTTCCTCTTCTTTCCCTCACAATCTCCTCTCTCATAATACAATATTCACAATAATACACAGTCGCAATACAATTCCCTCATAAAAGAGGGTTTCCTTCTAGGAAAAAAAACACTAACATAACTTCTACATTTATATCTATAACCTTGTAATGAACGATCCACATTGACTAAGAAATTACAATATTTGAATTTAAAGAAAAATAAATAAAATCCGGCCCCCTCATGGTCAAGGGGGCCATGAATTGTGTATATTGTAGCTCTTTGACTTGCATATGAATTAAGAAGATAATCATGCTCCACAACCAACAACAGTAGACATACAACATGTCAAAGAAGGGCGGGATTTTACATCTTTTGTGATACCTCTCTGTGAAGCCATGGAATCTTGCAAAGTTGAATCCAATATGCCATCAAACAGAGTTCATGTAGAAGACAAAAGTAAAGGTTTTAAAAATATTTATGTCAGAAACAAGCATTTATTACCAACTGTTTTCTTTCCTTAAATGAAGAGAATGGATCCCACAAATGGCTCATTTCAAGAAGTTATTGCTTGAGATTAAAAGTTGCCTTGAAGTTTTTGAAGATGTTGTGGTTGCTCCAGAGACATCATCAGTTGATGATCATCCCTTCATTTGGGCTCCATTCCTTGTTGCTCTACAAGGCTTGCATGCCATTGCTAAGTTGTATGAAGATTTAATGGAAGAATATCTATTGAAAATGCAATTGTGTCACCCGTATTTAATCATTCTTATTAGAAAGTTGCAGTGGCATGATGACCATTTTTGGCTACTTGACTATGGGTTTCTTCTTGATTTTGAGTCTAAGAAGTGACTTGTGATGGAAATGTTGCATGAACCAAAAAATGACCATGATGAACGACAAGAGGTTATTCTTCACATATCTCGGCTGCTAACAAAATCATTTGAATTGTTGGATTATGAAGGATCTAAATTTTTGTAGGGAGGGACTTCTATGGAGTTTATAACCGAGGAGGAAACTGGACCAGGTGTCTTGCAAGAATGTTTTTCTTTGATATGTCGTTAAATTTTTAATCCTCAAAATGCACTCTTTTTTATCATGCAAAAATGATCGTTGAATGTTCTTTCCCAATCCTGGTAAGTTGTTACTATTTGTGCCCCGACACCGACATACTGGCTTATCGGCTCCCTGGTACATTGTATGTTGTGATCGTGGTAAGGAGACACCCGATCCAATATTTTGACGTCAATATGGTCATCTATACAAAGGAGAAATATATGATTCATATCTATTGCACATGCAAAACTTGCGCAATGGTTATCAATGAGCCACCCCTCGCAATTTCATCACCTTGACTAAAGAGGGGAACATGTGTTGGCTTGTGGTAATTGCAGGCACCCACATGCATTGGGATTATAAACGGGATCTATCCCCACACAAACATGCATGTGGTCAAGGCGCTTGGTCACTGTGGTAGTCCACAATGTCACCAATAATGCAACACTTCAATTGGTTGGTCGCATGCAAAGCACAACATTTCCACACTCATGGCATATTTTCAGTGATTTAGTAGCTACCATTTGGTTTCTCTATGCGACAAATGGTACACAAAAAACACTACAAGATAAAGTTTGTTTCCAAGTAAAATAGTTTTTGAAGATGGTTGCAAAGACAATTACTTCTTCAGAGCATATGTAGGTCTTTCATCTCACAGGAGCAGGGGTGACTTTATCTTTGGTTATGTTAATAATTTCTCCATTGGAGAGCAATCACAAGTGTGCAGGAGAAGCTATTAAGATTTTTACCTTAGCTAACGAGGAATATTCCAAACAAAATTTGCTTTTATACATATTTATTTTAATTTTAGATTTTTTAAATATTAAAATAAATTAATTTTAATTTTAAATCTTTTAAGATAAATTTTAATTAACAAAATCTAAAGGCTAAATTAAAATAAATGTGATTGTTTCAAATTAAATTATAAGGATAATTATTCTATGTGAGAGATACTAAAGATTGAATAACTTTACAATAGGACGCTCGAGGCGATCAGTCCCTGTTTGAGATCAGGAGAGATCAGGGGACAATGTTAGATGATATTTATTATATTAATGTCCACTATATTATTTTTTAATGAAGGCAAGGGATCTTCCTGGGATGTTCAATGGTGGGGATATTGGCGAATCAGATAAAGCCAAAAATGTAGGTGGGTACGTTTGCAATGGAGAAACCGATTTCTATAGTCCCTGGCGGCAGGGACTAATAATAAGCAAACATATTATTATGAACACATTTAAACTGTGATTAGACCGCCAAGGAACTTATTAAATGGATCTGATCAACAATAAATATTATGTAGAGGTATTAATGCACTCCACGAACTGCGATAAAGTGTTCTCCGAGGTGGATTTTGGGAGAGTTTTATACAAGATGGTCAAAATGATTGATGATCCTCAAACCATTTCTAGTAATCGAAACACGATTTTTTAATTGATTCAGGCATGGCGAGAATCTAAGATTTTTGTTATTTCCCCATTTTCAAGGAGACATATAAGGTAAGAACATTTCTCTATAATTGGAAATTTGAATTGGGCATTTCAAATAGGTGTGCTAACTAGAAATTCAAATTTGGTTTTTTAAATTGGGTAAGTGGGAATCTAAACTTTTTCAATTGTGTATGAGGGTTTGGGTAACACAAAACTAAAATTTTGTCACTTGACTATGGAATAAATGGTTTTTTGAATATCAAAAGTATGTGCATATGTAATACCATTATAGCTATATGATGGTTTTGATTGGGGTGTCAAGGGTTGAAGTTTCTTTACTAGTTCCAATCTTAAAGTACATGAATTATTCCTAAGAAATATATGACAATCCACATTGTTTGAAAAACTATAGTAAACCTCTTCTATTGACTTCTTGTTAGATTCCACATCTAGATTTTATGAGTCCAAATTGCAAACCTTGAGCATAGCATAGCCCAAACAAACCTAGATTCAAACTTGTAAGTATTTGCTCGGTAATTAAGTCATGTTCATTACATGACTGACAAGCCATGGAGCATTGAAAGGAAATGGATAGACCACATGGGTCAGATTTCGCAAATCAAGGGCCCTCAATGACCACACGTTTCTCCAAGTATTTAATGTGGATTCAGTGTGACCTATCTATCTACAACCTATTCATCATCGTTTGGGATTACAATTTGTAGGTTGAAAGGAGGAAGATGTCACCAACAAAGATTCTGATTAGAGTAGTAGAATAAACAACAAAGCATGTATGACTAATAATAAGAGAGGAATCTCCATTCCACTAATAGAGGCATCATCATGTTGAAGTTTCCATCTAGCTATTTCTAGGTTTAGATTTATGCATGGCATGAACTCGAGGGGCAACATGCCAAGGCAAAGGATGAAGGTGAGAACTCTGATTTTGGAGATAGAGTTGAGTCCTTCCCTTCTTTTTCTCAACAATAGACCATTGAGGTTCACATTTTGATTCTCCTCCTATCAACATGCACTTAGCCGATATTTCCTTTGAATAATTGCTTCGTCGACACACAGGACGCTTGTTGTTCAAATCCCATGCAATAACAATTATTTACTTCAAGGTGGTTGAGATGAAATGGCCCAAGAGTGAGATTTCCTACCTGCCTTCTTGTCTTGTATTCTCTACCTTCCAATGGAAAAAAACATGGTATTTGAACAACAAAATGGAGGGTGATAAATTTGAGTTCGATGTTATTCATTAGACCAATCTCTACAAGTGTGAGCCTTGATTTGGATTTTCTATAAATTATTCTCTCTTTATTCATGTTTCCCTTTTCTTTCATTCTTGAAGTTGTTGCATCCGAAGTCTGAATCATCTACAGAAAATACCTCTTTACACACATTGAAATTCTCCACCATTGGAAAATATTACTACTAATCCCTCACAAATATTTTTGGGTGTATATGGATCTATGTGAATATCATTGAGATTTAGTTTTTGGAAGAACCCACTCTACAACATATCATTTAACTCTTCCATTGAGATTACAATTTTCTTTTTGTGCATGTTTGATCCAGATTATTTTCGACACGAAATGAGAGCGGAGATATAATACAGAAATGCACAAAGATATCGCAGATATTCAATAATATAACATAAATGTATCAGAGATGCAACCATAGACATAGATATACAGTAATACATGATTTCTATTAATGAAATAAATGTACAGAGACTATAAAAATACAAAGTGAAAGACTTGCTAGAATGGTGGCAGCTTATCTTTGAGAAGAGATATGACGACTACTCGCATTTGCAAGAAGATGATTACAATGAGGCTCTGAAAGCCTTTTTTACAATAAACATGAATGCAAAAGACACTAGACATCCAAAAACCGAACCCTAGGAGATGAAGCACCAAAAGTCATGTGGGCCCCGTTTGGGTAAGTTAGTACATCAACTTTCGAGGGTCGTAACTTTTGCATACGATCTCTGTTTTAGGCATATGATAGCCTGTTGGAAAGGTATCGTCGAGGATATTCATTTTAGGAACAATATCAAAGGAACGTTAATATTGCAAACATGTTTTCCCAAAAAACATCATTTAGGGCCTCAAAACAACTCCGGAAGTGAAAACTACTAAAAATAGTAAATTACCAAAATTGACATAAAACCATTTTGAGCTAGTTGGAAAAGGTGGGTGGCCACCAATATCCACTTGGATGAATCCTCCTTCCTTAGGAAGCAATGGTCTCCATTGCATTGAGTTCTCGGGGGAGAGGGAAAAGCGTTTGCCGAATCTGCATCTTGGTTAGCTGCTTGCCTTACTGGAGACGTGACATTGCTCAGTTTGTGGAAGTCTATCATGAACCTGTTGAGGCTGAGGCTGTTCAAAAAGTCAAGCTACATGAGAGGAAGGTGTGCAAAAGGAATATTTGCGCTTTTCTTCAACCTCGTCGACCTACTTCTGTTGGATAAGGTGCTTGGGGCGAGGCTAGTTCCAGTGTCCTTATGTTCCCCTTTTGAACAGATTGTGAAGAAACTGAATTTTGCAGTATGAGATAATACCTTGCGACACTGTTGAGGTGGAACAATAGTCGGAACTACGTCTGGTATTCTGTAGAGATGACCCCCCAAAGTAACAATGACACTACGGGGTCAAGACTCATAAATAACATGGTGCTTCCACATATATGGTTGGCCCAAGAGAAAATCACAGACATTCAGTGGGGAAACATCACATAATACCTCATCCTTGAAGGGTTGGATGTCGTATGACAATCGACACTTCTCGTTGACATGAATATCTCGTCCTTGGCGAAGCCACCCGATGTTGTATGGTTGCGGGTGTGGTGTTGTCGACAATCCCAACTATTTGATGACCTCTGCTGAGATGAGGTTCTTCTGGCTTCCTCTATCAGCAATAAAATTTAACGGGGTCCCCTTCACCGACATTTTTGAATGAAAAAGGCGCTCCTCCTCTTCAGTATCTGTTGGTTCTTAGGGTTGAATTGTTGTAGTCGCGACAATAACAGTGGGGTTTTCATCAATGATTTGTCCTTTACCAGTACTTTCAGAATTAGATTCTAAGTTAGGGTTTGGATCCTTGTCTTTGATATCGGACACCAATGACTGTTTTGAGTGACATTCATCGGTGTTGTGCCAGGGAATTTTGTGTGAATCACACCTTTTTCTAGTGTCCTTCTTTGTCTTCCTGTGACCCTTCTTTTCCTATGGCTTGGACTGGTTTTTGGAAGACTGTTTGTTAGGGACGTCTTTGTCATACTTTGGTTGTTGTGGATTTGCAGACCCGAACTCCCGTTTGTTCTGGTGCTTAAATTTCTACTCGATTTTAACATCATATTGATAAGCATAACCGAGTGATGAGATGTCCAAAAAATCCATTTCAGTTTAGATGTATCTGTGTAGAGCCCCGCAATATTTCATAACCAAATGTCGCTCATAGTCTTTGATACCCATCTTGGTGTGCAAGGTATGGAAGGTATTGGTGAACTCCAGAACTACTTGGCCCCTCTCTTGCCACAGTGTGTTCCATCTCATGTACTGGTCCTCATAGCTTCCAATAGGGTAGTACCGTTCCTTTGTTGCATCCACAAAAAAATCCCAAGTGGTCTCGACCCCATATATTCCAGACTCCTCTGTGGAACTTTGTTCCCAGTAAGTTTCCCACCAATTTTTGACATGAGGGAGAGCTTTAAGGAGTGTGAAGGTGATCTTTTCTCTATCCGAAAAATTGTGAACAGATAAATAACCTTCTAGCAGATTTAACCATTTGTCTAGGGCTTCTGCATCTATCTGTCCTTTAAATACAGGAATATCAAAATTAACATGTACCTTGAAAGGCGAGGTGCTTCCAAAGTGGTCGCTTGATGAAGATGCCCTTGTTGCTATCGGTAGGCGTTGAAATATGTGGGCAAAATTCTCCATCATTTCGTCCCTCTATCACATGAGAGCTTTCTCAAGTAACAAATTGATAGGATTGTCTGCTCCGTCATTTTTCTTTTCTTCTGCCATTGAGGGTTTCTTGGGTGTGTGAGAGCGATTGTCTTCAAGAGAGACAAGCTCGAGACCCAACTTTCTATACTCAGACCTCGTCGGGGACATGCACTGAAAAAAACGATCAAGAGAAGCCTGCTCTGATACCACTGATCCAGATTATTTTCGGCACGAAATGAGAGCAGAGATATAATACAGAAATGCACAGAGATATCACAAATATTCAATAATATAACATAAATGTATTAGAGATGCAACCATAAACAAAAATATATAGTAATACACGATTTCTATTAATGAAAGAAATGTACAGAGACTATAAAAATATAGAGTGAAAGACTTGTTAGAATGGCGACAACTTATTTCTGCCCCATATATTCCAGACTCACATTTGCAACAAGATGATTACAATGAGGCTCTAAAGTCATTTTTTACAATAAAAAGGAATTCCAAAGACCCTAGACATCCAAAAACCTAACCCTAGGAGATAAAGTACCAAAAGTCACGTGGGCCTCGTTTGGGTAAGTTAGTACATCAACTTCCCGGGGTCGTAACTTTTGCATACGATCTCCGTTTTAGGCGTATGATAGCCCGTTGGAAAGGTATCGTCGAGGAGATTCATTTTATGCACAATATTGAAGGAAATTGCATATTGCAAACCTGTTTTCCAAAAATACATTGTTTAGGGCCTCAAAACGGCTCCGAAAGTGAAAACTGCTAAAAATACTAAATTACCAAAATTGTTAGAAAACTGTTTTGAGCCAGTTGGAAAAGGTGGGTGGCCACCGATATCCACCTGGATCAATGTTGTAGTATGGGTTACGAAAATAAATCCTCATTGTGAAAGTTGGAGTATGGGAAATCAATGTGGTTAGATTGGTGGAAACCATCATGGCGTACAAGCAAGTGATGTATGATAAAATATATAAATTCATATTTGATGAGAAATTTTACATTAATTTCAACTAAAATATATTTATGTAACTTCCAATAATGTTTGTTATTGGGATTATATGATGCTCTCCAAAATCATTACTAGGTGTTTTATTACTAGTATCTATTAATTTTCAGATTATATATGCTCTTCATAACATTTATTTCATGTTATCTTCATACTTATATAACCCAAATAGAAGAGGCAAGAAATCATTCAATTTTTCATGTCTCTAATATTTTAAATAATTTGTGTGTGGATATATTGATTACAATGAGAAATCATATAGAGAATAGTTGAGAGGTTTTGGTGCTTAAATAGTTGTCATTGGGAGTAAATGAGTCACTACTACTACAAATTGTTGAAGTGATGACTATCTCATGCACTTTGGACTATGGAACTTATTTGAATTTGTGGTTTCCAACCTCTATTTGAATTGTACCGGTGACCCATGAAAATGTCATGATACATAACATCCCTCTATTTCCTCCTACCCCAATCATCCTTGGGAGATTCTCTCTATATATCACCATTATATTGTTCTTGAAATCTCCATTAGAAACACTAATTGGTGTTGACTTAACGATAATCATCCTTGGGAGGTTCTCTCTATATATCACCATTGTATTGTTCTTGAAATCTCCATTAGAAACACTAATTGGTGTTGACTTAACTAAGAATCTTCGGAGATTCTCACCATTGTATTTTTCATGAAAGCTCCATTAAAAACACTATTTGGTGTTGACAATTGATCTCAAGACCTTCTGCATCACTATCAACGGCATCGACTAGAAGACCTTTTGAAATATTCATTTTCATCATAAAATCAAATCCTCCGATCAATTGAACAACATAGCGGTAGTGATTTATTTCACTTTGGTGTTCTCCTTTCCCGAGTTTAGGGATTATGCTAAAAGTTGTCCTTTGTTTTATTTCATTTCATAAAATTGTTATTAGATATCTAAATAGCAAATAGCTTTAGATGATATCTAGGATTAAAAAATGTACACGTATAACTTCTTTGTTTTTGTTATATACTTGAAAAAAATTATTAGGCCATTCACTTCTTTATATTATCTTTGTTTCATAATCTTCAAACATATATTATTCAGCATTCTCTTTCCCCTTTGGGATATACTGGTTATGTATAATCTAATGTTTAATTAAATATGCATTAATTATTATCAATTTAGTATATTTAAGTTAACAATATTCTTAGTTATGTTTACAGATTAAAGACCAAGATTTGATATTTTAACCATGGCCATGTCATTCTGCAAATTATACATTAACTTGATTAACCTGCTTGCCCCATATAAACTGCAAAATGGCCTACGACAAAATGGCATGGCCTCTAGGCTTTCATCAGCCACAGGTTAAGTGGCTGGGTTTGTAACCAGCTGATAACCAAATCGACAGCTGTTTTGATTGGTCACAGCGTTATTTCTACGTGAAGAACTATGTACTGCCTTCGATTTTTCAATCTCATGAAACGGTTATTGGCAGCCACAAATCGTCGCTGACGTTGCATTGTTCATAGCATCAACCCAAAGGAGGCATTTACATTTACAGTTGTGATCTCTAATCTGACACGCAGTTCTGTGGAGTAGCTTGCACTTGAACTCCACGACCAATATCATGTCAACATTATGTACTGCAACATTCAATGCTTGAGATATACATTCAAAACTTTGCATCCAAATCTGTATGTCCCTTAAAAGCGGGGAAGGATACTGTCCACTTCTGTCACTGTAGCTACCAGATTTTCCTTCCATTCAATTCCGTCGACATGTTGCCTGCCCGTCCCAAACACATGGGACCCTCAGTCGCCATCGCTCTCGGGCTCACTTTTGTTTTTCACGAACAAAGGATCAATTGCAATCTGCGTGTACAGAGATGAAGAAGCCATGAGTGCACGGAAGAAAGTGGGGTTCCTTTTTGTGCAACACATGTGCTATGAACATGTAATAAAATTGCGCAATTTTGAGGTCCCTCATGTAATAGAAAAGCGCAAAATTGAGCTAATCATTTAGATTTTAAAACAAATTTGGTTGCAGCGCAGCGAACATTTACTGGTGTTTTTCATTTCTGAAATGATTTTGGAAAGCTGCATATGTTATGCAAAACTGGAAAGGCACACCCTTCCCTCATGTGGAGAATCTTACAAGCCTCCTCGTTTCAATGCTTTTTCTTGGAAAATAAAAAATAAGAATAATATCAGTATAGATTCATCTTAATTCCAATTTTACTAAATCTCTTAGAGGATCAAATCTTTGGATATGAAAACCCTTTCTTCTTCCTATAAAAACCCTTTTTACAATTTTTAATTACTTAATTTATTATTATTTAAAAATAACACGTAAATTTAAACACATCAACCTAAACCTAATACTGAACTGTAGAATGCACCTCTTACCCAATAAGGATGGAAACCTCCCTTATCGAATGCAGGCCCCCTTCGTCTGTCACGTTGCACTGCAGTCATATCAATGTAACATCACAACAAACTCCAAACGAAAGAAAAATTCAGGTGTTCCCAAGTCCGAGGGTTAAAGCGTTGGAAAGTCTGGTATATCCCGAGGTTAAAGGATAAGAGAGTGAGTGCCTACCCACTGTATTTATTTGTTTGTGTCACAGATCAAATTTTCAGAGGTACCGGTCTCTATACGTCCTATCCCCCGACCTTGACAAATTATGAAAGGCGCCGAATTTATTAAGATAGGACTTTACAGCCATCAAATGCCCTGCCAGTCCCGTTTCTTTCATAGCCATGGTCATCTCGCTCTGAATTGCATGTTTTTAAGCATAAATTAACCTTACCTACCCAGAACTTGGAATTGGTCTGCACATGTGAACAAATTATAGCTGTTGTGAAGGAAACCTTTACTGCACATGCACTGTCCTCATTATAAGAATAAGGATATGGATGATAAGGATAAGGATAAGGATGAAGGAAATCGTTGGTGTACATGAAAATGGTAATGGTAAAAGGGTTAAGTTTGTCTATTCTTCTTCATTATCAAGATAGTGAGGTTTATGATAAGAATCCCTTGGTAAAAAGATTAAGTTGTCTACTTTTCTTCATTATCGAGATAGTGATGTTTATGATAAGAATCCCCGAGGTAGGGATGATAATGAGGTAGGGATGATAATGAGAAGTAAGTTAATGATATGTTTATAATTAATATTATGATATAAATTTATATACAAACAGTAAATGTAGAAGTGTTAACTTGTGTATTTGTCTTCATTATCAATATAGTGACATATATTTGTCTTCATTGCGAAGATAGTGGCATATGATAAAGATCAAGCTAATAGATGAATTTAATGATAATGAGTAAGGTAATGATATGTTTATAATTAATATTATGATATAAATTTATATGCAAATAGTAAAGGTAGAAGCTTTAATTTGTTTATTTGTCTTCATTATCAAGATAGTGAGGTTTATGATAAGAATCATTAAAGAGATGATAAAGAGGAGGCTCATAAATGAATTTAATAATAATGAAGAATAAAGTAATGATATGTTTATAATTAATATTATGATATAAATTTATAAGATATAAATGAAAAAACTTTAATTCCATTAGATTTATTTGTCAATTACTTACTTCTAATCCTTATTCAAAAGTATCAAATTAAGTTATTTTTATCTTTAATATCGCTTTAATATCATATATTGTGAATTAATTATTTAGATGTTGTAAAAACTAATACATGTGTGAAAGGGTAGATGATATACAATAACAATTTGTTAGCACTAGGAATCACCTTCTAATTGCAAGGAAGGTAAGCCCACTACCCATCATGTGATATGTGAAAGTATGAATGTTTTTTGAAAGGTCGAATGGAAAAACTCGGAATGATAATATCCTCACTCAAAAACAGGGCTAACATGTAACAATAAATAAGGTCTTGGCTAATTTCAATGAGTAGTTTGGGAGTAAATATGGATAGAAGGAAGACTTGAATGAGAAGAATGTAAGAGCTACTGCAAACATCAAGTCCACAAAAGCCCAAAGGAAGAAAGTTTCTTAAAACAAGATCTTCTTGAAATTAGAAACTAAGGAGCTAAATAAACACCATGACAATAAAATGATCAAACATCCATCATATCATCACCACAATCATCCATATGAAGCATTCAAATATGAACATTTAACATTAGAAGCAAATAGTCTGAAATAGGAGCTGATTTCTATTAGTCAAAAAGTCTTAAGTCCAGTACATACTAGATCACAGTCACTTTATCAAAAATATTACAGTTTCTTGGGAGCCTTGCTCTACCCATCCAAACCCATTAAAGCAATTCATCTATCTATTTATAACAAGAAAGGGAGGCAATAGCTCAAGGTACGAGTTGTGATGCAGGAGCATCCCTCACGACAAACAACCAACGTGGAAGCGGAAGTCAGCTGGAAGACGTCCAGCGCAAGTTTTCGAATTTTCAAAATTTTCCCTTGGAGTTGACGCGCTGAACATAAATGAGATCATTTATGAAAGCGCCTTGGAAAGAATGTAATCAGACCTCGAGCCATACGCTCTCGTCTGAGATAGCTAGAGGCATTTATAGTTGTAGTTGCAGGTAGGTAGAATTAAATTCTAGATTAGATAGTTC
>SNQJ01S0009160.1:0-10752 GCA_010110895.2 Picea sitchensis | reverse complement strand
AACAAACGAGTGGGTAAGAAAACCAGGAGGAAAGAATATTTTGAATATTTAGTTAAGTGGAAGGGTCATCCAGTTGAAGATGCCAGCTGGGAGACTGAAGCAGAGATTCAGAAGCATGGACATACCGTGCAGGAGCTCATGGATAGGAGCCCATGCAAATTTTCAAGCGAGGGAGTATGATGCAGGAGCATCCCTCACGACAAGCAACCAACGTGGAAGCGGAAGTCAGCTGGAAGACGTCCAGCGCAAGTTTTCGAATTTTCAAAATTTTCCCTTGGAGTTGACGCGTTGAACATAAATGAGATCATTTATGAAAGCGCCTTGGAAAGAATGTAATCAGACCTCGAGCCATACGCTCTCGTTTGAGATAGCTAGAGGCATTTATAGTTGTAGTTGCAGGTAGGTAGAATTAAATTCTAGATTAGATAGTTCTGGAAGAAAGAGGGAAAATTGAACATAGACACCCTCATTGTATCATTGTATCAATTAGCAACAGGAGTTAGAATAATCTAGAGCAGAGGGGAATAACAGAGAGCTGTAGAAGAACACCCATGTATAGATCTTGAATTAATAGCAGAAGATTGATTCAGATTCATGGCTGTTGTGTTATTCTCCATGTATGTGTGTTAATTGCTCTGAGTATTACTTCCTGTTATGCATTTGTTATGATGGGTGTGTGAATGAATTCATGTAGTAAGATAAAAGTCTGAGAGCAGGTGAAGTGAGGTACAACTGTTTTCTCTTTGAGCAAGGATTCCTGCAAGGAGTGCAGTTGAGTCGTCCGCAAGGAGTGCGTTGACAGAAGGCTCGGGAGTTAAAATTTTGTTCTCAGAACTCTCAGAAGTGAAAGTGGATTGTTGAAGCCGTGCAAGGAGCGCGTAGGCTGGAGAAGAAGTCTCAGTTGTAAATCCGAGCAAAGGATAATTGAAGACTGCTGTTGCACGAGTGCGCAGAGTCTGAAGGATTCAACACTTGGGAAGTTGTTGAATGTTGAGTGCAAGGAAGGCGCGCAAGTTCCTCTGAAGAATCAAAGTGGAAAAAGATCAGGAGACATAGCACCTTCGTGATATCATTATCGAAGACTGCATAGGAGGATTCTGTGCCAAGAAGTCCTCAAGATAGGAGAAAAGGAATCGACGGTCAAGATCTCGTAGAGGAGGTTGACAGGACTCCGTCAACCATTGGATTTATCGAAGAAGTGGAGAGGTTACGGTCGCGCTTGGAATTCAAGCTCCAGGAGTCGTGAACCGTTAGATCGTGGACCAGTCAACCGTCCACCGCTAGATCTCGGAAAGTTGCGCATGGGTTAAGCACCGAGGCAGAGGAGAAATCCCGGAGGAGTCATCGGTATATCAAGTCATCGGGGTTTTGTCAAAAGTAGAGAAACGAGACCTTGTGGTTCTTGAAATCCCAACAGAGAATCTCAGTCGTTGATCCCAAGAGGACACGTGTCAACCATCAGGAGCAAAGTCGGGGTTCAGCTCATCGGAGAATCGAGGTTTGCGAGGACATAGAATTCTTGCATATTGGAATCGCGATCCGCGATAACCCGACGAGAGTTTTGAGCCGTTCATTTGCGAGGACACGTGGACGAAGATCCTAACGAGTCAGCGATTGGGGCATCAGAGTTTCAGGAGGCAAGATGTTTGTGCATGTCGAAATCGCGATCCACGATTTCCCGAATCGGTCAGAGCTGTTGATTGGAGGGACATGTGGCGAGAGATCCTGAGGAGTCGGGGTTCGACATTTCGGGATTTCCGGAGTCAAGAGCATTTCATATGTTGAAATCACGATCCGCGATTTCCCGATAGGGTCAAGGACACCTAGTAGAGGACAGGTGTCGGAGCGTTAAGTCTCACCCTGAGGTGACGACAGGTGGCGTCGCATATCGGAGTTCAGGGTTTGGAAGGGTCCGTGAATTTGTGCAGCGTAAATCGCGAAATCTTGAAACGCGATTTCTCGACCACCAATGGATTGTGGGCCATAGACGCCCTAGTGGAAGACATGTGTTAAGAAGGTCATCCCTCACTAGAGTTAACGCCAGGTGGCGTCGGAGTTTAGGAATCGAGGATACGAGAGGTAAGGAACTTATGACCTCGCAAGTGCCGATTTCCCGACGAGGATTTTCCCGATAGAAGCAAAGAACACGTGGGTGAATGTTCATCGGGTTTCAGGGTTTTATAATCTCCGTTTTTCACGAGTACAGGACTCGCGATCACGCGAGGTCCGAGTTCTCGATATAACACAGGGGAGTCATAAGGAGAATATTCTGCGGGTGCAGAAAAGTCCCGATAAGGGATTTGAAGAACCTCTTTTGTTCTTCGGGCCTAGGGAAGAAAAGGTCCTGGTGAGAGCAGACGTGCCCCGGGTGGCCGTTTGCGTCAAGTTGGCCTCTTTTTATTAAAAATCTCAGAGCATTTATTTATTCTAACAACTAAGATAACAACCTATGCTATAAAACAGGGAATTGTTGGTGACTGAACCCAATCATGCTTCTAACTGCTTTGATCCTCTTTTGATGTTGTTTTTCCAAGTGTCTCTTTGGATCTTGTAGTTGTCCCCTGCACGCCAACTGCTACTTCTTTCATTTATTCCATTATTAACTTATCCAAAACTGTTGGCTTAGTCTTCCTAGATCCATGGTGTTTGCTGGCTACTCCCTTGGGTAGCAATTCTGTGTAGCACCCCCTAGAATGGAACAAGGAGAGAAGGTAGCGCCTATGAGTAGCGCCCATGTGTTGCATGTCTGCGGCTACGTTTGTCCTCTATTGAAAAATTGAGTAGTGCCTGTGTGTAAACCTTCTCTTTGTAAGATATTACGCAGCGCCTGTGGGTAGCGCCTGTGTAACCATTTTTCATTCTGTAAAATATTATGCAGCGCCACCTACGTTGCGTCTGCATAAGGGTTTGGGTGGCTATGCCAAAATGCAACGTCTTTGACCTCTGAACGTGTGTAGAGTTGTTTGTGTCCTTCCATGATGAAAAATCAATTTACTTAGGTGCTTTTACTAATGAGTGAAACTAGTACTTTGCAAAAATTCCAAAATTCATATAGATAGACACTTAGAAGCTTGTATAGGTGGAAAAACTTAATATGTGCATATCGATTAACCTTCCCAAGAAGGAACGACTTTCAAAAATGGGGTTTACCAGTACCAACTACTTTGTCATTTTAACACTTAGCCTCACACTCTTCCTGGTGGAAAGAGTATCTTCAACTAACTCAGTAGACTTCTTCTTCTTAACACTGGTAGGCTTCTTCAGTATAGTTGTGCTCTCCTTAGCTACGGGTTTGTCATCTTCAATGACAGCCTCAACCAACACCTTTAAATTCTTTTGGGTTACTTCATCTTGGAAATGCTTCAGTTCTGCCTTTAGCTTCCTATTCTGAGCCTGAAGACCTCTGTTCTATTTGTAAAGATTCTTCAGCTGTTTACGAAGAGGCAGAGCCTTTCTCGCTACGAACCTTGCCAAGTCCAGGGTATGGTTGTAGCCAGTCATGAGCTCATGCATCTGAGCCAAGTGGACCATGTCTTCTGCTTTGAGACGAGCTATTTATCTCCTTGCATCCATGAGCTGCTTAATAAGTCTTTTGTAGGTCTGGTTGCCAAGGGGGTTGGGGACATGTGCAGTCTTAGTAGGCTTCTTCTCATCCTTTTCTTTCATCTGTACAGGAGTTTCCTTGCATGTTTCATCAGTCTTCTCAAAACCCTTTCCTTTATGCATCTTCTCTTGCACAACATCCTTTTCTTTATTTTTCATAGGTTTTTTACAATCCTTCACAGGGATTTCATCTTCCCTCTCCAAAGGTCTTTTGGTACCTTTACCCTTGGTTTTCTGTATAGGGGTTTCTTGTAAAGGTTGTCCTTTGAAATCCCCCTTAGAAATTGATGACCTAGTGAAAGGTCTTTTACCTTTGATTTCAGCTACTGGAGAAGGAGAGGGAAAGATAAGATTCTTCCCTTTTTTGATGTCACCTTGGTAGAAGATGAAACTTCTTCTAAGCCTGGTGGAGGTGGTGGTGAGAAATCTCTGTGTGGGGAAGGACATACCTCCTCCTCAGCTTCTCTGACCTGCTTATTGATCTCTCAAAAAGGGGCTCTACCCTTTCTCTTCTTGCTAATCCCTATTTTAGTATTGGTAGGTGATGAAGAGACTACAATTTGTGATTGGGGGGTAGGTGTTGGGTCCAGCTTAAAGTGAGAAGGGACCAAAAAATTCTCCCAGGAGATCTCTTTCTTTCCCAACTCTTTAGAGACAAGCATCTTAATAAGTCTAGAGTGGAAAAGACTAGAGTCCACAACCTTGGATTTGGCTTGCATCCTATCTGCCATTTTATCTATACTTCTCAGTAGGTAATAGGGAATATTCATCTAAACCTTACCAGTAAAATGCAACAACAACCTTATGTGGTAATGGTACAGGGTGTTAAATCTCCTTTCAAAACTAAAATATCTCTGTATGATTTTCAAAATTCTGTCAAACTGGTCAATCAACTGGTTCCTTGGCACATTCTTAGATAAATCATTGGCTTGGTATTCAGGCTTGAAAATATATTTAACGAAAGGTGAACTCAATACCATGGCCTTGAACCAATTTTCTCCTGAAATGGGAATCCTTGTTGTAGATGAGATGGAGGCTTCAGTCACCTCAAATTCCAAATCTCCAACTCTGGTTTTCTTGCCATCAAAATTTAGTGCAAATTGTTTTTCTACTTCTAAGTGGCCTCTCTGCATGTTCTGGCAGAAAGAGAGGCATACTGCTCTTCGAAACATTTCCCTTGCCATGGGTTCTATGTCAAAAAGGCACATGTCCACAGGTTCTGTTCGAACTATCTTGCCACCTTTGTGTGCTTTCTCCGGCTAAGGGGTCTCCATGACTCAGAAAGAGGGTTCTTAAGAAGTTGTAAGGGATGCTATTGACCATAAAACTTCAATTTAAGTCTCAAAAGCACAAGGATGGCCCTCCAAATTAACAGTGCTTAGAAAATGAACTTGGCTATGAGAAATGGACTTTCAGGCTCATACAGGTTTTCAGAGTGTAGACTATGAGGAAGTAATTCCGAATTGACTCTTCGTGCAGGATGAAAAGAAGCCAAGGATAATTAGAGAGTTTTGAGCAGCGCCTCTGCGTAGCGCAAATCATACACAGAGGATGGGTTATTTCAGGCCTGTGACTTTCAAAGGCTATGACAAAACACAATAATCAGACTATGGATATGAGCGAAGATGTTTACAGGAATGAAAATATGGCTCCCATACTACTCTGCAAGCTTAGAAAACTGAAACTCGAGCACAAATCTCCTATGAAAATTAATATGCAAAGGAGGTTGCACAAGATACCTGTGAAGTCGACAACTGTTGAGCTCCTTAGCGCGAACTTAGGGTGATATTGAGGAAACTTCGGCCCTGAAATCTCTCACAACATCGGATTTAGTGGACAAGCGATCATCTGAACTGAACTGGCGAACTTACGCAATGCATCATTGATGAACTTTTCAAATTTAGAAACCGTTTCCAAGGATCATAAATGCAATATCTTTTGAAAGCATTTCAACCGACTTCAGGCACTAAAAACAAGGGTTAAGGTATCAGTCGTGGCAATCATGACTTGGAGTGGGTGCATGATAATCGTGACAGGCGCTACGGAAATGCCTGCTGAGTGGGTAGCGTTCTCCAAATCAAAAAATGATTGGACAGGTGAGTGGGGATGATGAGGTATGCATGCGAGGTCATGAGTGATAAGAGAGGTGTGTCACATCAGCCTAGTCATGGGAGGTATCAACCTAGGGATGAATCACGAGAGGGGACAAAAAGAATAGACCATGCACTCATAAGGGTTTAAGGACCAAAAATTGAATTGTGGATCAACACATGAGCTATGACTCAAAGGTTTAGTCATCCTAAGGGGTCCTATCATAATTAACATTTAATGGATGATAAATTCATTTTAAAGAGAAAATAAGAATCTAAGGTTTTTTTTAATTTTTCTTTTTTAACAAAAACAAACTAAGAGACCCAAGGCGACTTAGTGTGATAACACAATTGTTAATGATATGCTTATATCAACTCAAGATAATCTTTATAGAGTAAGATCTATTCATGATACATATAGTAATAATTGAATGAATGATATGTGTGTTGTGATGCAATATACATAGCAGTTCAAAATTGCTAGAATAATAGTGGTTTATTTTTTAGAAGAGATGTGATGGTTACACCTATTCACAAAAAAATCATAACAAGATGTTAGAACTACATTTTATAAGGACATGGATGATAATGATAAGAATGAAGAAAATCTTTGGTGTACATGCAAATGGTAATGGTAGAAGCTTTAACTTGTCTACTTTTCTTCATTATAAGATAATGACGTTTGTGATAAGAATGGTGGTAGGGATGATAAGGATGATAAATGAATTTAACGATAATGATGAGTAACGTAATGATATGTTTATAATTAATATTATGATATATATTTATATGCAAATAGTAAATGTAGAAGCGTTAACTTGTATATTTTTCTTCATTTTCAGTATAGTGAATCTCATAGATGAATTTAATGATAATTAGGAGTAATATAATGATATGTTTATAATTAATATTATGATACCAATTTATATGAAAATGGTAAAGGTAGAAGCGTTAACTTGTCTATTTATCTTCATTATCAAGATAGTGGCATTTGTGATAAGAATCATGGTAGGGATGATAAGGACAAGGATGATAATATAATTTAATCATAATGAGGAGTAAGGTAATGATATGTTTATATTTAATATTATGATATAAATTTATAAGATATAAGTGAAACAAATTTAACTGCATTGAATTTATTTGTCAATTACTTCTAACCTTCCATTAAAAAGCTTCAAATTAAGTTATTTCTCACTTTAAAACCACATACTATCGATTAATTATTTAGATCCTCTAATACATGTGTGAAAGGGTGCATGATATACAATAACAATTGATAATGATATGCTTATATGAATTTACGACTATTAACTATATGAAGTGTAGTGGATCGAGAAAAAAATGAATAGAAAGTACAAGACATAATATTGAAAACAAAGTATTACAATGAAAACCAAATTCTATTAATAAACCAAACGGTGAAAAACATTGCAATATACATAGCAATACAAAATTGCTACAATAATAGTGGCTTATTTTTTATAAGAGATGCGATGACTACACTCATTAACAAAAATCCCATGACAAGATGTTATAACTATATTTTATAATAATTCCAAACAAACCTAAGAAGCAAAAAAGTAAAAATGCAAGAACCCTCGAACCCTAGCATGATTAAGTCTAAGGGGAAGTGTTGAGTTGGACAACTTTGAATTGTTTGAGAAAACAGGGATCCTTGCCGAGATCACAACTTCTTGTTCAACATTCCACTTTGGGTCTTTTTTAGCTCATTGGAAAAAAATTAGCAGAATGAGTTAGGTCCCGAGGGTTTGTAACTACCCCAAGAAATGCATGATAATTTTTTTTTAAAATGTGCTGAAAAAATTATGACTTGAAAATTTATTAATATCAGGACCATTTTTTAGATGACCCATGATGGAAAATTGGATCAATTGTTCCCCCTTAAGTAGAAATTGTCCTCCATTGCATCTACTTTTTGTACCATATGGGGGAACGTTTGCTACACCTATATCATGGTAAACTACTTTCCATATTGTAGAAGTTGCATTGCTTTGAAAATTTTCTACTTGTGTCCTACTAGTGGATATTCTTCATCGTGGTTTCCATGACCTGGTCCAATATAGTTTTATTAATGCAACAATGTTGATTTGTATAGTGTTCAAGTGTTATATCATCTTTGAGGTATGCAACATAGGTCAAAATTATGGATGAAGTAACTCCACATTAAATATAGGGTGTAATCCAAGGAAGGGTAGTAGATTCAGTTCAAAAGAATTCTCACCCATGACCTTGGTGATAGTGTAACATTACTATAATGTAGGTCTATATCATCATTGTTTTTTTCGCCACAACCCATTTTTTCATTTTAATATTTTTTTGTTAGCATGATTGGGATTTCACAACATGGTTTTTACATCATATTTTTGTTAATTTAGCATCAAATTTTCATTGACCTCACGATGTCAAAAAACATTGAAAATTGTTGTTGTTGTTGTTGTTTTAAACTTGCATCATTCTTTCATCAATTAACATCATGTTACTATGATTTTTGTATCATTATATAATTTTTCATCTATCTTGGTACTTTTTGGGTGGAAAAATTGGAAGAATTGGCTTGTAGAGTTGTTGGCACAGGGGCAGACCCAGGGTTCAATGCTTCAACGATGCACCAACAAAACCGTAACTACCAACCATTTTGGAAACACCTGCGAAGCAGATGAAGTCTCACTCGAGGTAGAGGCAAGGGGGTTGTAGGACTCAGGTGTCTACAACCAAGTTGGGACATGGATCTGTGATTACAATACTTAATAGAGCACTTAGCCAATGTTATGCATTAGTTCTTGAACTTTATTCACATCGCAGATTTAACCCTAGTTACAGAGAAACACAGTAATAACCAAGATCTAACCCTTCCAATCACTTAGCACACAACATTAGCTCAGATCTAGCATTCATCAACAACACTAAGCACATAATCACATAAATAACATCACACAAAGCATATCAAGACACATGATATACGTGGTTCACCCCAGTGTGGGGCTACGTCCACCAAATTCTTCTTCTTCTTTATTAGTCTTCGATCTCCTTACATTCACTTTCTCCTGTGCACAAAGCTACATAGCCCAACTCTGCAGTGGACAGGGGATCTGCGCACCGCGCACTAGATCCACCTTCCTCAAAATTAGGTCAAGGCACAGAGCCAACTCCTTGATAGCACAAATACTTACATAGTCTATCTGCACAAAGGACTTACAACTTCTTTCATTGAGACAATATTAACCTACTATGCACTTAGCCAATAGTAGTTATGCACTAAGATGATTCTCGTACTTCTTACATCGCTAGATACTTATTTATACATTTACAAAAAGGCCTAAACGTGGGTAAACCCATGGGCCGACATCCCATACCCGTTACTTAAACCCTAAAACCCTTTGCTAGGTCCACAAGCCCGCAAAATAAGTGAGATCTCGTGATCTCCGCTCCGCCTGGCCTCTCCATCTTCGACCAGCCTGCTGAAGTATCAAAAGTGGTCAACCATGACCAATGTTTCCAAAAAACCTAGTCAAGGGCCAACAAGCCTCCAACACTCACCTATGACTCGTCCCAAGTCACTCAGATCTGGTTAGGGCTACTTCAAAGGCCTCAATATTAGCTTGATATGCCTCAACTTGTTGGTTCGCTAGATCCTCCTGCTCGACGAACTCCTAAATTATTTTCTCTGTAACAAACCCTTCTAGGCGATGTTCTACTGTCATAAATACTTGGTCTAGATGTGAGCCTTGGCCTTCAATCTTTTCAAAAATCATGCAGGCTTCATTCTTGCACCGACTGGAGTCTTTGTGTCACCTCCATGACTTTTCTCTGGATAGCAGTAACCTGATTCTAGATTGCATGTTGTTCCTGTGATCGCTTCATTTTCTCAGTTGTAGTAAGTAGCTTCATCTGTGCCTGCATGATGGATGCTTGCTTGATCAGGGGATCAAATTTTGCTCAATTTTCAAAGTGCTCGGAATGTGACTAAAATAGTGCCATTGCGTCCGTCTCGTCTTCCTGATTCCGGCGGTATATTTACTTTCAAAAACAGAGTCCGTATGAAGGAGTTATCGCGATCTGTCCGCCAAGCCAAACAGGCAAAATTTTTGGATGCTGACTGTACCTATCTGTACAGTCCGTACGGTGACGTGGCAGGACCGTACCGGATGTACGGTGATGATGTGGCAATTGTTGGTTGGATGGTTTCTGGCGAATTGGGTGAGGACACGTGTCCGATTGGCAAGTAATATGAAGACACGTGGCCCAATCCAATGGCGCCACGTGTCCCTTCATTTTTGTTTAAATTGGTTATGTAAAATTATATGGGGAGTCCGTGGGGTTCAACCCCTGGACCTCCCCCAACACCAATGACTTCGTAACACTCCGCTAGCCAACTTTCCCGCCGATGTTCCTTGTATATGATGTGGACGAGTTTATATTTAAAGTCGTGTATTGTATTATTTGGAAAGGGGGTGGGTCGGGGCTTAGCCCCGACCCATAGTTTATACGATACACATAAAACATATGTTATAACCATATCTTATATAACATATGCGCGCGGGTGTATATAACAATTGAACCAAAGTTTATACCATTGTGTTGTGCGTGCGGTTATAAAATTTGCGCGGGGTTTTTAAAATGTATTGCCACGGTTTTGCATATGACCAAGAGCGCGGGTGGTTATGCCGTTCCAATGAACTAACCACCGTTTTCCAAAGCGCGTGGTCCTATGCGCCATGTGCCCAAGAGTCGAGGCGTTTAGGGGTTGGCGCGCCCTTAACCGTCCTATGGTTTGTACCGGTGCGCGGTTGCGTACGAGACTGAGTTTTTACGCTTAAATGAGTGTGTGAGCCAGGTTTGCTAAGGCAAGGGTGCGATTTGTAGAACCAGAGACAACAAAGTTGAAGAGGGAGACTTCAAGGAGGCTAACTTCTTTATTTTTCAACCGATTGAGGTGCTGAAAGAGCCCAGACAGGGGTTTTGGGACGCTGGGAAGCCATTGGAGCAGTCGGTTTGTCATTTTGAGCATTGTAAGGCATGTTTTAAAGACTTTGAG
>SNQJ01S0009159.1:294040-317917 GCA_010110895.2 Picea sitchensis | reverse complement strand
AATATTCCAGCCATATTTAATCATGTCCATAGAAAACTTATTAAGCACTAAACCCCTATTAAATCTGCCCATTGTCAATAGGTGTACGTCTTTCGGCGTAATTAAGCTAGGCTAACGGATCGGTAAATTTATACATGTTGAAATGTGTGTAAACCATGTGTAATAACTTAAACATTGTGACAAGGCTTTAAAAAACCTAATTTTCTCATCGGTAAATAAAAAGGGACTAATTGGACCAAGAGTTTTTAGTTATTATGTTTTTTTTTTTTTTTAATTTAATTTTATGGGAGATAATAAAATTTTATTTGGTTTAGATATTAATTAAAAAAAATAAAATTATAAAAAAATATAATATGTAAAGTAGATTAAAGAAAGTGAAAGAAATTAAAAAAAGGAAAAGATTTGTTGGAAGATTGATTGTTGTCATTGATGTCAACCCTAGTCATGGGTTTTGGACCGCAAGATTGATAAAGGTATTTGAACATGAAGGAAAATGCACATGCATATACAACACCCATGAATGGATAGGTATACATCATCTTGTTTCGGTGGTATTTGACACATCACATGGATCCTCATGGTTGAGGAGAAATGAATTTTAGAAGATGACAAAAGTGAATTGAAAAATGTGCAAATTACATATGGAAGCCGAAAATAATTAAAAGAAAGAAAATAATTACAAAATAAAAAAAAGTGTCAAGTCTGACCCTAATGTTAAAGGAAGTGACATAAATGGTATAAATAGAAATATCATTATACATTCATTTTAATTACAAATTGAATTTGGAGGAAGAAAGAAGTAAAAGAATGCAGTTCAAGGGATGAAGTCTTTGGTGATGTGTTCTAAGGGTATGTTATTTTCGAGGGTCAATGCCCACCATTTTGCTATAACTTTTTTCTAAAGCTTGATTAGGATATGGTGAAATTGCTATGGTATTGAGACATATCAAGGTACCTCGGTAAAAGTTCATCTTGATTAGCTATAATTATGGAGATACACTCTGTGGAATATAGGGTTTGTGACCAGGTCTGAAACTGGACAAATAAGCAATTACAGATTACACTTGAGTCATAATTTTTTCATACAGACTCAAATGTAGTGGGACCACTTCAATTGGAAACAGTGGTATTTGTAGTTTCTTGTCAATGCGAGTTTGAGAATGAGATGTTAAATATTGAAGCGTGGGGCATCTTGTACAAGTTGGGTCTTTTGAGCAGGACAGAATTGAATAAAGTCTACCATTCTTTCTATAACCTCTGGGGGAGTTCAAGAGTGAAAATTAGAGGAGTTTCAGAGAATACATTTAGGTAACATTATCTGAGGATTACAGTGCTCCAAGAATTGAATAATTCCAAAAAATTGAAGAAGTCTGAAGGAAAACATTACCGGGTTCTATGTGATGATTGGTTGATGGTGATGATTTAATATAAGTTTATTATCTCTCATATATTCTTAGGTGGAAGGAGGCAAGGATAGAGAGTTCAAATCTCTTGATATTGGAGGATTGTATCTGCCTCTTGGAGGTTTATCCCTCCCTTTACATTTAGGCAGCTACCTTTGGAAGTCATTACTTCCAGCAGACAAAAACTATTGATTATTTATCATATATTGTACATGGTGTATTGTGGTGTAATGAGTGTAGCTCTATACTATTGTTCATTGCTCATTGGATATAATTGAATGGTTTAATTATAAGTTGAAAAGGTTTTTAAATTGTAGCTGATATTGATTCACCCCCTCACTATCAAAAGATTAATAAAATTGATAAATTAGAAGGCCATTTGAAGTCAATACTTGAAGGAGTTAAAAAAAAGTTTGGAACCTGTAAGTGGAAAAAACATAGCTGCACATTTTTCAACATTTTCAACATCTTCAAAACTTGTTCAGAAATTTCGAGAACTTGGAAATTGGTTGAGAAGGTCCCCATTGGTTGGGAATTTTTTTGGGAATTTGAGAGTTTTTTGGGAGCTTCAACATATAAAAAATGAGAGCTTGGGAATCCGTTTAAACAGAGTTTTAAATTAGAATTATATTAAATTTAAATGTAAATATATTTATTCAATTATTACAAATACATAATTTTTACAAAATATTTTTCCATTATATTTATTCAGAAATATCACTATAAAACAAAGACTAAACTAGAATTAAATATTATTTCAAAAATTAGGTAAGTAAAAGCAATAATACTCACTTTATAAGCATGAAAGTCAATAAATAAATGCCCTATCAAGACAAGCATTTGCTCCACAATATATCATTGACTTTTGAAATGTATTTTTCATATTAGAAGAGTAATACAATTTTGTTTTTCAATAAGAAAAGAATAATGTTTCAAATTTACAAAGATGTTTAAAGTTGATATATGTAAAGTTTAATTTTAAAAGATATTTAAAATTGTATATGTATTTTCAATTTTGTTTATCTCATTTATAATGGAATATTTATGGATATTAAAGTTTCGATTATTGTGTTAAATATATTCATATAATTATTAGCACAAATTAAATTAGTAATTTCAATATTGTAATCTAAAATATTTTTTAGTTTCAAAATTTTAAGAAACTGGAGTGCAATGCTCGAAAAGGAATATTTTTTATATTTAAGATTCCAAAAGAATATTGTTAATATAGAATTTATTATAATCATTAAATTTATAATATGTCAATTAAATTTAGTTTGATTTATTTTGATTAGTATTCAATTTAGACAAATAACATGTTATGCTCTTCAATTTCGGAGAAGTGATATATTATACTCTTCAATTCTGGGAAGTGACATGTTATGTTCTTGATGTTTAACCCTAATATTCCTAAAATTCTTGACCTCCCGTGTTCTCCAAATTCCAGGGAGATTATTCTTGACCTCCCGTGTTCTCCAAATTCCAGGGAGATTATTCTTGACCTCCCGTGTTCTCCAAATTCCAGGGAGATTATTACGTGGATGTAATGAGTAATATTGTGGCTAGTTTATTTAGAGTTGTGTCTTCCAATTTACATCCTATAAGAACTTCGTCTTACCAATTAGTTTGGAACTTTTTTTTTTTTAAATGTGGATTACAATTTAAGAAATGTTGCTTCGTGCTTGACACATCCCAATCTTCTTGCCACCTCCGTATTTCACAACTCAATTACTTCAAGATTTTTGAAGCAGGGTTTCACGAAGAAAACAAGAATCCATTCCATATATACAACAGTCTCCTATTCTTTGCTCTGCACACTTCTTCTCAAGAAAGATATCTGCCGCGCTGCGAAGTAAATTGGCTGAGCTATGGCGCGCTCGATCTTGCAATTCGCAGTCTCTGCACTTCTGTGGCGATATACCCTTTTCTTGGTACTCCTCCTCTCGGTCCTCCTCTCATGGGCTCCCTTCACCAAGGCCTCCACGCAGGACGCCGATCACTCCCCACAGCCGCAAATCGCACGCCCACAACCGCCAGATTACGTCTCTGATATTCAAGACCGCTCCCTGTTTTTGCAGAATTCCACAGTCATAGCCAAGATCCTTCGCTCCGCAGGCTACAGCCTGTTCGCCAGAACGCTGGAGATCTTAGCCGCCAACCAGAACACGGCCGGAGCGCTCTCATGGTGGAACGGCACGGGCACGCTCTTCGCCCCCAGCGATTCCGCCTTTTCCCGAACCGCCAAGACAACGCCTCTTTCCTACAATGTTCTGCTTTACCACGCCATCAAGCGCAAGATCACGTGGAAACAGATGGAGGCGCTCCCAGCCGGCACCGCGCTACTGACTTTCTTGGACGATCGGTGCCTCTTTCTCTGCAGGACCAGCAGCGGTGGCCTCTGCGTAGCGGCCAAGAACCAGCCCACCGCCAACCGGGCCGCGTTGCGCCACCCGAATCTTTACGCCGATGCCGCGCTCTCCATCCACGGTGTCGACAGGATCGTCGACCCCGCCGCCGCTTCCTCCTACGCCACGAGCCCGACGACGGCGCCCGCTCCGGCGTCCCGTGCCCCAACATCGACCGCTCCCGCAGTGCCGTTCGTGGTGCCCCTGCTGAGCGACGCCATCAGATTCCTGCAGAACAACGGGTACGGTGTCGTGGCCATGGCGATGCACATGAAGTCCCCGGAGCTGCTGCTTCTGGACAAGATGACGGTCTTTGCTCCCAGCGATGAAACGCTTTTCGCGGGCGCCGACGGGTTTCATTTCGATTTCCGGTACCACGTTGTTCCCCACAGGCTGCCGTTGCTGGAGCTCCTCCGGCTCCCGCTGGGAACCCGGCTCGACACTCTGCTTCCAGGTACAAGTATCGTTATCACAGTCTGCGTCGACGATGCCGCGTTCAGTGTGGACAACATTACTGTGAAGGAGGCCGAGATTTTTGACAACGAAGTCATGATAGTGCACGCCGTTCCTCTTCCTCTCCAACCCGAGGACATGGCCACCGTTGCTTTTTCTCCGGTTGCTACTACAGAATCGGAGACCGTTGCTGTTTCCGTCGTTCATGCTTCTTCCTCGCACAATTCTCACGACGGCCTCCGTTCTGTGATTTTTGATGAAGATCGGGGCGGCCACAAGAATCTCCAGCCAGGCGGCCTGCCGGTCAGCAAGAAGAAACCCTTCGGTCGGAGAACTTGGCATCTGCTTCCATGAATCTAAAGCTATTCATGTCTTTTACCTTATGCACGATTGCCTCTCAGGGCGTTACTGTATTACGTTTCTATAGCAGTAGACCTATATGATTCTGTGTAGCATTTGATTAACGAACTCTTGGTATATATACATTTATAAATACATTTGATATTTCTATGTTCATGTAATTTCTTTGCTTCTTTTCTATGCTTTGTCCATTGAAAAACCTTGTCGACTTACTGCTCGCTATGTTTGTATAGCTAAAAGTATAAATAGCACAGCCACATATTTGTGGCTGATCAACGTCGAAAGGTTGATAAGATGAAAAGAATTTTTAAAAGTATAATAGAATTTATTATTGATTAACAAATAAATGGATTTGAGCTTCATTTATACGGTGTTAATATTTTAATTTACATTAATCACTTAGGTAGCAATGGGTTAGCTATCAAAGTGAATTCTTAGAATATGATTAGGTAAATGTAAAAAGTAAACACATGATGGATGTCTTTATAATAGCTAGAAAGTTAATGAAGTTGAAATCTGACCATTTATTTTATTAGCGACTACTAAGATATTCCGACCATATTTAATCTGTCCATAGAGAAACATTAAGCACTAAACCCTCTTATTAAATCTGCCCATTGTCAATGGAAATTGTCATGCTAGAGCTTAGATATACTTGACGAAAGCAATTAAGCAGGAAATGCCATTAATGAAAGCAATTATACAGTGGCTTCCGTAATGTTTAAAAGTTAAAACTATATTTTTAAGTAGATATGGCCTCGTCTAAATATTTTGGGTTTTAGTTTTAATGCGGGGAATGTTTTATTTTTAATCTGTTTTAATGAATTTTGTATAATGAAATTTGGAAGTTGGAATTTTAGATTTTAATTTGTGATCTTTTAAAATGAAACATACGTTATTAACCATTACTCTTTAAAATATAATAACTTTAAAAGAATTTTTTTGCGGAAGACTTTACCAGCAACTACTTTTAGTAAAATAAAGACGATAATGATGGTAAAGAACGGAAGACTTTACCAGCAACTACTTTTAGTAAAATAAAGACGATAATGATGGTAAAGAATCATTACTCTTTAAAATATAATAAGTTAAAAGTTTTGTTTTTCGGAATACTTTACCAGCAACCCTATTTTTAGTAAAATAAAGACGATAATGATGCTAAAGAATATCAGGTGAGTGCTGTTAAAGCGGGAGAAGTGGCCAATAAAGCGTGTGGAAGGGTTTCATGAAATAAAAAGAAGAAGCTTAAGCTCTGCGAAGATTACGTTTGGCTCTGGCTTGAATACTGTCGGGACGCTCACTTCGAAATTGAACAGGATTTCGAGGTCTACCGGGTAAAATTTAATGGATCTGTTCAAAGAATCTGTTTCGATTCGTTCTGATGGCAAAATATTTAATCTACTAAATTTGTTCTGGTAAAATAGTGATCCATTAAATTTGTCCTTGATCTTTGACGGCGAAATTATTGATATCTTAAATTCATCCTTGAGATGTTACCGCAAAATGATTGATCTTTTAAATTCGTCCTGGAGCTTTCACGGCAAAATATATAGAGCTTTTAACTACAAAAGATTTAGCACATCAGGGATTCACAGCTTATTTTTCCAGCTTGATAGGAACAGAAATGAAAAGGATGACATTATTGTTATAAAATTTGTGCATTCCAAAGAACTTTGGCTGATCTGATGATTTTCCGTTATTTTAAATTTATTTCGTTGAATGTTTACCGTAACTGCAGAATTCTTTGACTAATAAATTAAATATTGTCGGAGGGACGTCCTTGAAGGTTCTTTTTTGAAATTTCTGTTTCAATGAGGTTACTGAATAGAGCTCTTTGCAGGGTTTCGAATCGTTTTTTATAATATTTTACACGGATCTAGAACGCTTAAAGCAGTTGACGTGTACTCTAATTAAAGGGGCCCGGGGAGATAAATGTCAGTCAAGATTACTATGTCTGTTACGCAAAGCGATGTGATATTTGCGGTGGGTGATTTTCATGGTCAGATAGATAAATCGGTCATTTTTTTTTAATTGTTTTTAGACTAGCACAGAAATTAAATAGCTGTTGGTGAATGTAGAAAGGTTGATAAGATGAAACGAATCCTTAAAAGAATATATTAAATTTTATTATTGATTAACAAATAAATGGTTGCGCTTTATTTATCTGGTGTTAATATTTTAATTTTTGTTAATATTTTAATTTTGTGTGACTACTAAGAATATTCCAGCCATATTTAATCATGTCCATAAAAAAACTTATTAAGCACTAAACCCCTATTAAATCTTCCCATTGTCAATAGGTATACGCCTTTCGATGTAGTTACTTAGAAAATATAACAAAAATTAAAAAAAGTCTTAATCTTTTCAAAACGGGAAATCAACAAACTTTCCAAATTTAAAGTCTCGCATCCCGACCCTTTTGGCTTTGTTTAGTTTGACAAAAATTCGTACGGCTGACAGAAAAGATTAATTTTGCATCTAGAACAACGGCTTAGTCTAAAAGGCCAAATCAACGGCTTACTCTAGAAGGCTGTTTTTTTTTTTTAAATTATTCTTTCTATTTCTAAATGTTCTATGAAATGATTTTTTTGCCCACATAAATGAATTTTACTTACTATTACTATTTTCTTATTAGTGACTAGTGTTTTGTTTATTGTGGCTGTTTAATCTTGTTGAAAACATGTCAACTAATTTCCTCATGAGGTCACATGCAACGATGTTAATGTTCATGCATGCAATCTATTTATGAACTGCTCGTGTAACTATGTGATCTATTCTTGATCAGTTTGTGTCACTGAGTGATAGATGTTATATATGCAAGCATACTCATAAAGGTGTGAGTGTGAGAGCAAGTTGTGTAGAGAGGAAAGTGTGTGTGAGGAGAGGATGATTGTATGCCTATGAAGGCTATTGTAATTCTCCCTTGAATAATAAGAATATTGATAATCATTGCCCGTGGTTTTTTCCCTCATTGAGTTTCCACATAAATCATTGTGTCAAGTGTATGATTGATGTGCTTGGTTTAATGTGTGTTTGATCTTGCTCGTTTATGCTTTGTTTTATGCTATGTTTTGCTTCCGCTGCCCAACAAGTGGTATCTGAGCTTAGAGTTGAAGGAGCAGAGAGTGAAGGAGAAGAGAATCCGGTCGATGGATCGAAGAGTCGGGCCGAGCCGAGTCAACTGAAGTGAATCAACTGAGGATGGGTTTTATTACACCATCACAGGTTGTCCCTGTAGCAAAGTGCGACATCATTGCAGGCCACAGTTTGACAAGGTGCGACGATTTCTAAATCGTCACAGGCTACCCTCATAAAAGGTTGCAACGATCTTGAGGTATAAGGTTATTTTTTTTTCTCATATAAAGAGGCTTAGTTTTATAAGCTATGGTTTGGGTGGTTTTTTGTGCTAATGGTGAAAGGGCAGAGTTCCAAGTTTGAGGTGAAAAAGTTTAGTGGTAAGAATAGATTTGCATTATGGAAGCTCAAGATGCGAGATCTTCTTATGCAACAAGGATTGCAAAAGGCCTTGGCTGGAAAGTTAAAGAAACCGATAAGCATGACAGACGATGACTGGGAGGATCTGGATGCAAGAGCTCTCAGTACTATTCGTTTGTGTCTAGTAGATGAATTGTTATTTAACATCATTGAAGAGGCGACAACAACAGGTTTGTGGACCAAACTAGAGAGTTTGTGTATGACAAAGAACTTTTCAAACATAATCTTCTTGAAGAGGCAGTTGTATAGCTTGTGGATGAAAGAAGGTATGAAAATTACTAATCACTTGAATGTCTTCAATACTTTGATTTGTCAATTAACTAATATGGAAGTAAAGTTCGAAGATGAGGATAACGTGATTACGCTACTGTGCTCGTTGCCTGAGTCTTGGGATCATCTGGTCACAACTATGTGGTTTAACACAACATATGCCATTGATTATGACATTGTTTTGGGAACTTTGTTGTCTAAGGAGATAAGGAAAACATCCAGTAAAAAACCTTAACCACAGAAGCAATGGTGGTCAGAGGTTGATCTATAGAAGGAGAGCAAGATCAGAAAGGTACAACTAGGTCTAAGTCAAAATACATTAAGGGTAAGGAAAAATGTTGGTTTTGTGGCAAATTTGGGCATCTCAAGAAGGATTGTTGGAAAAGACAACACGCATCCAAAGATGACTCCACAAAAGAAGCAAATTCAGCTGCAGGTATGGTTGATGAAGTTTTGTCTGTATGTTGTGTCTCTCCACCTATGTTCACATAGAAGGTGCAGGGCAGTGATGGTTGAGTCACCGTGAAATAATAAAAAAAAAATGCATTTACTTTGGAGTTGTAGAAATTATTGATTGCATGTAAATGAGAATATGTTTGTAAGACCTGGATAGGCATGCATACCCCTGTTTTATCAAGTCACCTATGAAAATTCTAGACATAGATTTAGGTAGATTGAATATGTGGGGGGGCATGTATGTTGGGTTAACCTTGACTTGGTGAAAGAGTTAATGAGTTAAATTTGTTTTTAGGTCAAAGAAGGTGGTTTTTCGGGTCCATGTGTTTTGGGTATCCCATGGTATTGTGTCAATGGATTACATGTAATGAAGCCTATAAAAATCTTGGTGAACTCCAATGGAAATGGGCCTGGAGGTAAGCGGTGAAGGCTTACTTGGCCGGTTTGGCCGGATTTGGTCAAAGTCGTTTGAATGCAAAGTTCGAGGTGGAGTAGTGTGTCCAGTTTAGAAAGGTGGGTCTGTAGAAAGGTTGATGTGTTGGTAGGTCAATCAAGTGTTTGAGAATATATGATGAAGGTAAGTGTTAGTCTCTAATTTTGTCTTGGTTTAGTGAGAAACCCTTATCCTAAAACCTTCTTACCTACACTTCATTTTTTGTTTCCAGTTGATCTTGATCTTTGTTTTTAGTGTCTTGTTTTATGAAAGTGATTAAACTCATTCTCTTCTTCTTGTGTAGGGGGAAAAGGCTCGTGGATGGCTTCATTAGAGGGAGGAGCGCATATCGATACTTCATCATCTTGTTCAGGTTCCATCTCCTCAACTATGTCTTCAACAATCCTTTTCTCTTCCCTGTAGGATTGGAAAACCTCATCAAGATCTTTTCCCTTAGCATTTTGTTGGTCGATGATTTATTCCCTTTCTTCTCGGAAACTAGCAGTAAAGGTTTCAAAGGTAACTAATCTTTCCAAGCTAAGAGTGTCTGGAGTACCTTTGGGGTCATCAACTTTGGTTCCTAGAGAGAATATGTGTTTTCCCTTGGACAAAGAGATATTCCCTGAATTTTCTTGGCCATGTAATAGGCATCAAAGAGATCTACTAAAAGTGCATTGGTATAGAGATACATGAGGTACTTTTCTTTAGGACAATGGATCCTAGGAATTTGATATAGCAATCCCTCAAACCTAACCTCGAAATCCCTGACAATCTCATTCTCAGTTTGTTTTACATATTCAAGAATTTTTAGTAATGTTTGGATCTCTTCCAATTTCATACCCCATTTTTTGAAAACGATTTCTTCTAACTGGTCCATAGATGTGATGCTAGCAATAGGGAGATTATCATACCATCTTCTAACATTTCCATGAAGAGTGGCATAGAAAAGTTTCTTTGCCAAATATTCAACATCATCATTGATAGGATGGAGTTGAAAGACGGCCCAAAAATCAACCATATGATAGTCAGCTCTTTCCCCATCACTACCGGTGAATCTAGGGAGCTATTTTTCGTACTTCGGCTGAATTTGTCAAGGGTACCTAGGATTTTACTCATGTCTAAAGGCTTGAAGTTTCCCGGGTCCCATTGAGAAGTCATGGTTGGCTTCGTCATTAGTGGAGTCGCCAGATAATTTTCTTGAAATTATCAAAGGGATGAGGGGATCACCCTCAGTGGAGTCGCTAGGTAAGCTTGTAAGATAAATATTGCTTGAGGAAAGGCTTACCGAAAAGTGGTGTCTTTGAGGGAGATTGACTCAGTGTTCCCCGACAATGACGCCAAAATGTTATTGCACAATTTGTACTTTGATAGAAGAGGAGGTAAAAGGAAAGCAAATTGGCGTAATAGGAGACTATCTATTACTGCCACCTCAATAAGAAGTCTCTTTCTATTTAGGGTGGTATGAATGAGGGAGACATCCCTGGTGATCTGGGGTTTTAAGAAGGAAAAGGGAAAGTAGCTAGGCAAAAGGTCCCCTCTCACAAGTCACCACCAATCAGAAAGTCCGGTTTAAATAACCAATGAAGAGATAATATGCCAGAAGTGTACTTGCCCAGAACAAAGCAACATGAAAATTATATATTTGCAAGAGCACTTGCTGGTTAACACTTCATAAAACCATTGAATTTCTTAAATAAAATGATTTGTTGAATGTGATGAAGTAAACATAAATCTTATAACAACAATGTTTATAGGGCAATACTTCACATAAAATATCATGAAACTAGCTTCAAAATGACTAAAAATCACTAACCATTGAAGTCATAACATTAGCATTTGACAGAAGCACATGAGACAAAGTATAATTCAACCTTTACAATTGCTTTACGAGATTTTAATGCTGCATTTAATGGCTGTAACTTACTTTAGTAACAACAGAAAATAGGTTTNCACTAACCATTGAAGTCATAACATTAGCATTTGACAGAAGCACATGAGACAAAGTATAATTCAACCTTTACAATTGCTTTACGAGATTTTAATGCTGCATTTAATGGCTGTAACTTACTTTAGTAACAACAGAAAATAGGTTTGTAGATCAAGCTATTCTAGGGTCAAAAAGTGTTAGTGGGTTGTTCAAAGAATAGGTTTTAAAGGTTGTGTTGATCAATTACTTAACGAAGGACTTAGACTAGTGATTTCTTAGGGAAATTGGAGTCAATAAAGTGGCAGCAAATGTTGAATAAAAAGGATGATAATAGGAGAGCTAAAGACAGGAGCGGTTGATGAATGAAGTGTTGGTAAGCCAAGGCTTTCAACCACCAAACCCTAGGGGAAAATGATTACTAAGGTGTAGGTAACCCTAGGCCTTAGTATATTTTCATCCCTCTTTAACTCAAGATGAAGTAAGTGATGGCTAATATGAAGCAACAAGTGCTAGGGTGTTTTAATGGCAAGGCCCTTAGCAATGGCTTCAAGAAAAATGGTTCCTTGTCACAATCTAGTAGGTGGATAACAATTGAGATAATGACAATAACATGTGCTTAATATCCTAGGGTTTTAAGATAGAAATATCACAATCTTTAGCAAAATGCAAAGTGAAGATACTATAACCATTCAAAAGAAAGAATAATTGCAGAATTTTACTTATATTCACCATGAATAATGTAGGATATCACCTAGTTGTAGACTTTTCACCAAGAAAATGCCCAAAAAACACCAAGATTAGCCTTGCTTCAACAAGTGTGCACTAAATTTCAGCCACAAAACCCTAAATAGGGCACAAATTTTAGACCTCACAAGTGTGAGTAAAATATGATGAAAAATAAGAGGTAATTTCCCCTTATTTATACAATACTAAAGACCAAAATTAGGTACAAAAGGCTGACATGGCCACTTACAAATAATATCCATTTTTTACATTAAATGTCATAAATAAACCCTAAATCAAGCTACTAAGGTGACTTCATGCCATTTTAGGGTGACGTTAGGCCATTTTTGGGAAACGTTGGCCTCCTGGAGAAAAACGTTAGGCCTTAGGAACCTGCCACACGTGCCACTTGTCACACAACTGCCTCCAAAACATCCCAAAATGATGGATGATGTCATGGGTGACCTGGGTGACATCACGGTCCTTCGAAGGTCTACATCATGATGGAAAGGGCACAACCCCCCATGGGTCTAGGCCTGCTAGGATGCGCCTTGTGAAATGTCATCCTCTCTCTCTCGTGAAATCCTCTGATCTGTCTCTGCTCCCTGCTGGGGTCTCAACATCCATCAGGTGGGATTTTATCCCCATGGAGGTCCGAACTAATCATCTCCTCATGTGTACCTTTCCATCGGGTGTGGTCCGACAACATCAATAGATACACCCTCCATGGGCTCATAAGTCACAGGGATCATAGAAATGTCAATCACATCTAATCATCAAGTTATTAAACATGTGCATAAAACCCCTTTTACCCGGACAAGTGCTCAAGGAAATTATACTAATATACAAGCCAAGTTTGGAGGGAACACTGGGACTTCTTATTGAGATAATTCTCATTGTATGTGGGATGTTTCTAGGGGAAGTCAATCTAGGTCATGTGAGTGGATGAGGTGGTAAGGGGTTTCTGGGCAAGGGGTGTAGTGAAAGCAAGGAAAATGGCTTACCTGTGGGTGCCTCTGAAGAGGGTGAGTTGTACCTGTCATGGAAGAAAATGTTTCCAAGCACATTCATGCCTTTCAACTTTATTCTTATTTCTTTTTCTTTCAATATGCTAGTGAGGGGACACTGCCCTAGCGTGGTGACCAATCGTGGCAATGTTATCCATAAGCATTTCATGGAAATGAGAAGGTTGGCTCGTGATGAGAACCCCTTTCTCTTGGATGTGCCACCAAGAGCCACTACCATGGCGTGGTGACTAGTTGTTGGTAGTGTCATACCTCTACATGCCCATGGACCTAATAGGCTGGTTCATGATGAGACCCCCTATCCTCTAACTAGGTCTTGCTTTATTATTTTTTATGGGTTCCTCTGTTTTTTGTTGAGAATATTTTTATTGCTTTCGCGAGGATCCCTGGGCGAAGCATATCGAGGTTTCATTCTTTTGTATTTTATATTTTTCCAGCTACTTTTACCCTTTGGGCCTTTAGCCCATTCTTCCCACAAGGTAAGGTACAACCCTTAGATATTTGGCCAACCCAATGCGTGGACCAATGTAATAGGATGGATGATCGGGAAAAATATGAAAAGTGGTAAGCATGGTGGGAGCGGACGATGGATTTTCATTAATCCCCGCAGTGGAAACTCAAACCATATGGGTACCAGCTTAATAAGGCATCTTGTCATCCCCCCCAGGTATGGTCAAGTGGAAAAGCATAAGGTCCAAGCACACGTTAGAAGAAAACATAATTAAATTCACATATTCAAAGTTTTCGAGGATTAAAGTGACACATACCATGATACACAGACTCATTACCTCATGGAGCAAGATCCATTTCTGCTGCAGGACCAGGCTGAGGTGATGGATGTTGTTGTTGCTGAAAAAGTGGAGGTGCCGAAGAATGAAAGGATGGGCCCTCGAGGGCAATGCTCAAGTTGATATGGCTCTTAGTACTCCATGTCTAGGACCTCTGGGCCTCGAGACATAATCTCCTTAGTTATCCGTAGGTTAGGGGATAACAGGCCATATTTGGTCAAAGTTGTTCGAATGCAAAGTTTGGGGTGGAGCAGTGTGTCCAGTTTAGAAAGGTGGGTCTATAGAAAGATTGATGTGTTGGCAAGTCAATCAAGTGTTTGAGAATATATGATGAATGTAATTTCATATCCATGGAACTTGGAAAGTATTGTAAGGAAGTTGGGATCGAATAGGCATGTTCGATAATGCCAAGTTGCAACAATAGTTGTGGACATAAGCGGTTGTGATATATGGTAACTTAGTCACCATTAGTTTTGCTATCTGGTAACTCGGTCACCATCGGTTGCAAAAGACAAGAAGATTTAGGAAGAGGTATGAACATGTCATCTGATAATTGCTCAAATGTGAAATTATTCGATTGTGATGCTTATGGTTTTTTATTAGCTTTCAAAGTAGGACCCAGATCAAATAGGTAGATACTTGATATGGTGATGATATTAAGGGGTGCATACTGTGGGATATCACTACCCACAAAATCATCATGGACAAAGATGCAGTGTTTGGTGTATCTCCTTTTATAAAATCAAACATAGTAAAATATGAAAGGTTTAAAGCATGACTGGTAGTAGAAAGGTATTTGGAAGGTATTAATTTCCATGAAAGTTTCTCACGGGTTGTTAAAAGCTTGTTTCTATTCATGTTGTGTTAGCACTGGTTGTGATAGTACAACTAGATGTTAAAATTGTTTTACATGGAGGTTTTTGGATAAAGGGATGTATATGGAACAACCAGAACGATTAGTTCAGAATTGCAACAGAAGATGTGTTTGCAAACTAAAAAATCATTGTATGGCCTGAAGCATGCTAGGAAAATGGTACAAGATGTTTGATTCCTTCATGGTGAGCCAAATTTTACAAGAAGTGAGTATAACCATTGTGTTTATGGTATATTCATTATCTTGGCGTTATATGGTGTGCTTGTTGAAAGTACAAACATGGTTGAGGTCAATAGGTTAGCTCAGTTGGTTAGGACGTTTGTTATGAAGGATGTAGGAGCAACAAAATAAATCTTGGGCATGGAAATACATAGAGATAGGAAATATGGTAAGTTTGGTTATCACAACAAAAGTATGTGGTAAAGATACTCAGGAAATTTAGTATGAATAATGTGAAACTGATAAAATTGCTTTGACTTTCCATTGTAAATTATCTTGAGGTTTATGTCCTAATTGAGGAGGAAGAAAAGGGTTATATGTCTCGAGTATTATATGCTAGTAGGAAGTTTGATGATTGTGATGGAGAAATGGTTAGCATTTCACATGAAGTTGGTGGTGTCAGTAGACACATGGCAAAACCAGGTCAAGAGCATGGAAATGGGTGCTTCAAACACATAAGCACAAGTATCACCTACAGTGGTTGCGGTGATTTGGTCTGTGGTTATAATTCATGAGATTTAGACAAGTGCATGAGTTTATTAGACATGTTACTAATGGAGACAAAATGGTCCATATTGAAGTGAATCGTGCAGGCATGTTCACGTAATGAGATTGTTAGAGAAGTTGCGGATCTATGATGATGTTTGGCTTCTCTTGCAGGAAAGGTGATGGATGAATTAATTAAGGGCATGATATATCAGATAAATTGTTGTCAAGATAGATATTGTTGGAAACATGCCAACTGATTTCCTCATGTGGTCACATGCAGCTATGTTAATGCGCATTCATGCAATCTATTTATGAGCTGCTCTTGTAACTATGTGATCTATTCATGTAACTGAGTGATAGATGTTATATATGCAAGCATACCCATAGAGGTGTGAGTGCAATGTGTGAAGGTGTGAGAGCAAGTTGTGTAAAGAGCAGAGTGTGTGTGAGGAGAAGATGATTGTATGTCTATGAAGGCTATTGTAATTCTCCCTTGAATAATAAGAATAGGGATAATCATTCCTTGTGGTTTTTTTCCTCATTGGGTTTCCACATAAATCACTGTGTCAAGTGTATGATTGATGTTCTTGATTTAATGCATGCATGTTTGATCTTGCTCGTTTATACTTTGTTTTGCTTCCACTGCCCAACACATCCCTGCAATGCCACTTCATCTTCCAAGTTCCAAAAGGCCTTCGCATTAAAGGTTCGCTTTAAAGTGGACATCCCTGCCATTCGCCTGCCCTGGGAGGAAGTGATCAAATAAAAAGAGAGAGATGGTTTGCAGGCGCAGATCATGAAGCCTCCCTTCCCTCTTCCGGATACAACACTCATTCTCGTCGTTGTTCAAGAGATGAGGGCCTCAATTGCGTGGCCGGATTCAACAACGCTAGAAGATATGATTTTGAGGGATTACAATAACATTCATGAAGTGGAGGGTGCCTGGAGATTGGTTCGTGACAAAACAAGTTCAGATTTGTAGTTTTATTGTATATTGCTTCTTAAAAATTCAGGTTATAGTTGACTTTTAACACGTGATATGCAATAATTATGATTACAAGCACAATAATAGGCAATTTTATTTGATTTGCACTGGTGGACTATAGTGGAAAGAGTGTTGAAGATAATGTTTAATTTCTGTTATTGTGACATGTAATTATTGGCTTATCATTACAAACGTGAGCAAATTTTGATTTGAGAGTTTGCAGCATAAATTAGGGTTAATCAATGCTTGCAACATAAATTAAGGTTTTTCAAAATGATGAGAATTAGTTGTAGATGATTTGTAACAATTTTCATGTTTAGTTTACATCTTTTTATTATTTATTATATTTAACTAACACAACTACATTATTAAAATAGTTGATATAAATACATCAATAACATTTTTCAGCTTTTTATCTTTGAAAAAAAAATTATTCTTAGCTTTTTTAACCTACATCATGATACAAAGATGATGGATTGCATGTTCTAGAGTTCATATTCGGTGTAGTTCATTATTAAAGTAATCATCGGTGATCATCACACATGAGCCATTTCTGTACCAAGGTGAGATGAGAAGGAATCTTAAAACATAGAGAATTGTTTGCCGGGGCTACTCAAATTCACTACTCTATGGTGGCCTGCAATTGACACAGTCAATTTATAAATTTATATTCATTTAATGAAAAATTATTTTCCACCTCCTTTACAACCTACGAGTATTGTCCTTTACAACCTACGAGTATTGTCGATCTTTAGTTGAGACAATCATCCAATTTAACTACACACTAGATCTACTTCAAACCTAATCATTACATTTGATATTCTATTCTGAAATGTTTATGCAGGATTATTATTATAGAAAAGGGAGAGTAGAAGAAAAATATACGTTTTTTTTTATCATTTTCTAGTAGTTAGAGATCAAAGAGTCGAGTTGAATATTCCGAGCCTACCACCAAAAAAACTAAGATTTATGTTCTTGAAAAATCCATGCAAGCACATATTGTTGTACTAAAGTTGAAGAACTTGAGGAAGGCGCACTCGTTGAAATACCGAGGAGCCATGCCTCAAAGCAATCCCTAATTCAATGACAACCCTATCTAAGTTTTTAAAAAAATCTTAGAATTTGTTATAATTTGTTTCTTCGTTCCATGGTTGCACATAAAAATATTATATTCAATTCTATTTAGCATTTATTTTAAGCATTAAAATTTATTAAATTTAGCAACTACCATAATATTTTAAGCATTAAAATTTATTAAATCTAACAATTATAGAACATTACAGTATTTTAAACATTAAAATTTATTAAATTTAACAACTATAGAACACATTATAATATTTTAAGCATTAAAATCTATTAAATCTAGTATATAACTTAAGAAAAACTCAATTCAACTCATTACATGAACTAAGCACACCTAAACCTAATAAGTTTTTAAAAATACATTATAATATTTTAATCATTAAAATCTATTAAATCTAGTAATTATAGAAAATTATAAACCATAACCTAAGAAAAACTCAATCCAACTCATTACATGAATTATTTTAAGCACACCTAAACTTAATAAGTTTTTAATGGAAATTGTTTCACAAAATAAATGTGTGTGTATATGATACAAAGTCACTTTGAAAATCACCATTCTCTCAACACAACCCACATCATTGTTTTGAAACGCCTTCTGTGACATAAACTTGACATCCTTTTCTTTTATCTATTGCAAGCATAACGAATACAACATATTCAATATCTCTATTTCTTTTATATCTCTATTCCCAAAAACTCAATTATCAGATATCCTCTTCCATTTTCTATACACATATTCAATATCTCTATTCCCCAAAACTCAATTATCAGATACCCTCTTCCATTTTCTATACACATATTCAATATTTCTATTCCCCAAAACTCAATTATCAAATATCCTCTTCCATTTTCTATACATAAATATTAATGGTCCTGACATAGTACCCATATTTGATAAATATTTTGTAATAAACTTTACAGGGTTCATCAACAAAAGCAAACAAAGGAATTGCCTAGATATTAAACACATGTTCGATTTCTTATGCATCCATCTGACCGTGACAGCCTCAACGCTGTGGCCTTTGAAACTAGTGAAGAAAACCCAATGCAGGTTCGGGTGGTGGCTGCAAGTTGGTGGAAGAATTGAACATTGGGTTTGATGGTATTTCAAACAATTTACCTGCAGAATCATGTTTATACTAACATAAAAATAAATGGCGGGCCATGGACGAACATACCTTTCTAAATTAAAACCCAGGTCAGCAGGCCATGGAAATAATTGTACGCCATAGCTCAACACCCTTGCATAGAATTGAATAGCTTGACCTATTACTATAGACATAAAATCATGGATGTAGATTAGTAATCAGAATTTCATTGAGATCCTAACGCCACAAAATGTACACCAAATGTGTTGACCTATGGAGAAGAATGCAATGAGAAAGTTGAAGATGAGGTCTATTAGATGCCAGGATTGACAACTTTGAAGTAAATGACAACTAAATTATAGAAATTTTGTAACTCACTTAAACTATAGATTAACATATCTGTTTTGAAAAATATATATATGTAGCATAACCCAGAGAGGGTACGTCCTTCAAATATACAGATTCAACTATCTATATACAGATTCAACTATCTCTAAGGCATTGTCTGATTTTGATTATATCATAGCTTTCTTTAATCTTAGGTTATAAGGAGCTGAGATTGAAGATGGCGGACCAGACAAGAGATTGGTGCTTAGATTCAAAGTCCTAGGATCACATCACAATTGAATTTGATCTAGCTGCCTCACTGGACGGAGGATGGGAGCCTAAGAAGTTATGTTGTCTTATCATTTGAAATGAACGCCTCAGGTCCGATTTTCCAATATAGACGTGTTGGGTTACCTGAACGTTACCATAAGCAGGTGGCCGTATATGAAATGTTAGATGGTAAGGAGACTGCGCTATACCTGGTAAAGAAGGGCTCCACGCACCCAGAAACACTTGGGTTCTGTGCGCACATGAACACCTGGTAAAAAAACCTAATTGCAAAAAAAACCAGTTGGGCTCCCTACTTAAGAGCAGTAAAAAAATAGTTGGGCATACCACTCAACTTAAATAAAAAAAAACCTAAACCTAAAGTGGGCATTAATAACACAGTCCACAATTATTATTATGGTTATTATTATGGTGATCACTTTAATTACCCATTTTAACGATGAACAAACATGTTTTGTCATGCAATGAAGTTAATGATTGAAATCACAAATATTAGAGCACATGAAATTATGTCCACTAAATCCCATCTATAAATAAAATCCCATTAATTGTATCCATTTTTAATATATGTAAGCATAATGAATATAATTTTCTTCTCATAATTCTACCTCTGGTATGAGAGCATAGGTTACAATCACTGGCAAGATTAAATTTGTTTATGAAGATTTTGCAGATTGAAGTTAGGAGGAGTGTTGGAAATTTTAAAGAAATGGCTAATAATAGCAATGGTATTAGTATTTCAGAGCTTCAAATACCACTCTTTAAAGGTGAGAATTATGGTTTTTGGAGAATTGAAATGAAAACCTTGTTTTCTTGAGAGGAATTGTGGGATTTGGTGGAAAATGGTTATATAGAACTAGTGGATGCTCAAGCTATTGTTGGTGTCACCCAGACAAAAAAATCAAAGGAGGCATGGGATGTCTACAACAAGCATATCACGGAACATATGAGGTAAACGTTATTAAATTGCAATCTTTTAGAATAAAATTTGAAACTCTTTTTCTATGCAAATTTTTTTCATTAGAGTTATGGGAATAATGAATCAAATTAGATCTTATGGAGAAGATTTAAAAGATCAAAAAATTGTTCATTTTTTTTTAAGAAGTCCTAAAATATGATGATATTGTTGTTTCTATTGAAGAATCTAAAGATTCAGTTGTATATGAATGGGCTTATGGGATCTCTTCAATCGCATGAGAAAATGATGAATAGATTTGTTGAAAAATATTTTGACCAAGCTTTTCAAGCAAAAACCAATAATTCCATAGAACTCATGGACTAGGAAGAGGACAAGCAAATAGAGTAGGTAGAGGTAGAGGAAGAGTTTTTTATGCAAATAACAAAGGAAGAGATAATAACAATAATGATAGATAAATTATTTTTGGAAAATCCCAAGTCCAATGTTTTTATTGTAAAATATTTGGCCATTATGAATGTAATTTTTGGAAAAACCATAAGAAACAAGCTAATTTTTATGAGGAAAAGCGAGATGTGGGCACCTTGTTTTTTTTGTGTGTGATTAGGTTAACAAGGTTTCCAAGGAGGTATGGCTTTTGGATAATGGTTGCAGCAACCACATCACATGACTAGAAACAAAGAACAATCACAGTAAAAACAAAGCAAGACCATGTGGTTTAGCACATAATTTGTTGAGTGTGGGGAAGCTTATTGAAAAGCCATATCTTGTTGTTTTTAAGAACAATGAATGCATCATATATGATAAAGAAAATCATAATAAGATTATAGCCAAAATTAATATGCTGCAAAACATAATCTTTGCTTTCAATTTTTCTTATGAAGTAAATAAAGCATTAAAAGTTGGTTATGATGATTATTCTTGGCTATGGCATATGAGGTATGGGAATCTAAATATAAGAGGCTTAAAGTTACTACATAATAAGAAAATGGTCAAAGGCTTGCCTCTTATTGATTGTGTTGATCAAGTTTGTGAAGGATGCATTCTCGACAAGAATCATAGAGACTCATTTCCAGTAGGAAAATCTTGGAGAGAAACAAAACCATTGGAGCTAGTACATGCAGATATATGTGGTCCCATGAAAATCTTGTCACTCAACAAAAACGAGTGTTTTATTATTTTTGTGGATGATTTTAGTAGAAAAACATGGGTGTATTTCATGTTGGAACATCAAGCATTGATGTTTCATCATAGATATCTTGGGTTCAATCAGTTGAGCGGCCAACCAACATTTGGATACAGTTGGTCGAGCGATCGAACAATGAACAACAATCGAAAATAGTCGGGAAGTGGACCAACCAACCCAACAATCCACTATGTGTTGGACGCATAGGAGGTTGAGACGAACATTCTTGTCGAGCTAACTTGACAATGTGGATTTGGTAGAGTCAACTCTAGCAACCGACGGTTGCATGTGGACAAGATCTTCCATATTCTATGGAAGTTGGATAGATCTTGAGGCTATAAAAAATAGACCCCTTGGTGTCATTATCATCATAGAAATCAACCGATCAAGATCAATTATGCACCGTAATATTTTGATCACAGTACACTCTACTTAAGTGTTGTAATGGTGTCTTTAGAAACCACCTATATATTCATATTTTTTGTTCCTCTTTGATTATCTGCAGTTCTGTGTTTTATGTTTCATGTCGTGTTCCACCCTATTCCCCAACATATTATCAGAGTTGATGGTTTAAAACCTCGACTTGTTAACTACAAACCTTGTTGAATTAGATTTGTTGTGTGATTGAATTTGGGTCAACGATTCACCAATTGGAACCTATTGAAATAGACCAGTTTCTATCTAGATATGGAATATGGATTCGAAGATTAATGCTATAATTTTTTTGAATAGATCAACTTATGTAGTATGGGCACCATTTATGGAAACCCTACTAAAGAGAAAAGGATTATGGAAGTATACGAAGGTTGTGATTCTAGATCCAACAGATGACTAGAAAAAGTTGGTTGTTGATGGAAAGAAGGATGAGGCTTTAGGGGTCATCATGACCTACATGTCACGAGAGATTTGATTTCACCTTAGTGGAATCAACTAACCTCATCAATTCTGGAAGAAGATGAATTCCTTGTTAGACATAATTGACGAGAGCCACGTCATGTAGTTGGAGAAAGAGTTGATCTTTCTCGATTCTTATTCTTTTGATAGAATGGAGGACTATTTGGCATGTCTCAAATAAATTCAATTGAAATTGGGAGAATGTGGAAAGAACTATCAGAAGAAGCATGAAAAAATCATCGAACTAGTCCTAATGAACTTGATAGAACCATTCGAAATGTTTGTAACACCTTGTTCCCCCCCATAACTGTAATTATGCTAAGACTTGATATAATGTGATTGTGAAACATGCAATTATGTTTTTGATTAATAGAAAACATCAGACAAATGAATAAGATGGAAATGCCTTGAGTATTGGCCAGATATCACAAGTGGGATTGGTGAAGTGGAATTGGTGGGTTGGAAATGAGAGGTTTCAATGAAGAAAATAGGAAGCTTTCTCAATATTCCATCATACACCTACAAACTTGAATGCATATCCTGCCAATGTACTTATATCTGCATAGATCCATGTGACCAGTTATGGGTATCGGGATTGGTGGTTGAGGATGTTATAACTGTTGATAGATTTGATGTTTGGGGGAACCAAAGAGCCAATCCAAAAATAACAGAGGAATGCCCCTGAATTCCCCTTCGAATTCATATCCCTGACTGGAGGTTGTGCTTGAGAGTAGTCACATTAATCCCAAGGAATGTATGGAAGAAGATACCAAAGGTGGAAAACATCACCCTGATGCATAGCCATGGGAAGGAGATGAGTAGATTGGGAATACACGAGAGGGAAGAGAGAACAAGGAAAAAAAAAGTAAAAAGGGTAAATACACTCAAGAAGGTTTCAATAACCTGAGAAGATGAAGATGGGTTCTCATAGAGAACCACAATAAATAGAGTGAGTTGTAGACTCACAGTTGAACAAGTTTTGATGAGAAGACTCATGTGTGTCACTCTGAGTGACAGAGCTGTTGCAAAGTTTTCCTTGATTAAAATTAGAAAATTTCCCAAGAAATTAATGGGCACCCTGGGATAGAGAAGACCTAGATCTAGACTAGAGAAAAAGAGGATCACAACTTGGTGCTTACTAGAAAGAAAACAACATTTTTAAGGGGAGGTTGTTGAGGGACTAAATAGTAGAGAAGGGAATCCATTTTATAAAGGAAATCTAGTAGGGAAGGTACATGATAAGCCCATGGAGGTCATGAGCTCATTGGGAAGAGGGAAACTTTTGTTGTTTCCAGTGGAGTGAAGGAAATTAACCTTCTTGGAACATTTTCCTAATCCGGAAGTCAAATGAATCAATCCCCTTGTGGTATCATGGCTTGGCATAGGGGTGGCATGTTGTGAAAGGTATACTACAACAAAGCCTAATATTGGGAGGAAAGTCTTCCTCTCTCAGTCATTTGACTGGTTTGATATTACATTGAACGGATAAGGGTTTAACTTAACTTGTTTGATTTATGATTAGTGGGACAAATATGATGTTTTGTGGTTTATATGATAAATGTGAATGTATGGAAGGAATGGTTGAATTCTTGAGTAAAATGGATTATGCATTTTTGTTTCCACTGTTAACCTGATATAATTTAGGTAAGGGTGAAATCATGAAGGTGGGTTACACTTTTGCTTGTTTTATGACAAAAAAAACTGTATTTTCACAAGTTATTCAACTTCCGACATATAAAAGTATTTTTTTTATTTAGAATTTCACTTTACAGTAAAAACAAAACTTG
>SNQJ01S0009159.1:272603-294030 GCA_010110895.2 Picea sitchensis | reverse complement strand
CATGGTATGTGTCACTTTAATCCTCGAAAACTTTGAATATGTGAATTTAATTATGTTTTCTTCTAACGTGTGCTTGGACCTTATGCTTTTCCACTTGACCATACCTGGGGGGGATGACAAGATGCCTTATTAAGCTGGTACCCATATGGTTTGAGTTTCCACTGCGGGGATTAATGAAAATCCATCGTCCGCTCCCACCATGCTTACCACTTTTCATATTTTTCCCGATCATCCATCCTATTACATTGGTCCACGCATTGGGTTGGCCAAATATCTAAGGGTTGTACCTTACCTTGTGGGAAGAATGGGCTAAAGGCCCAAAGGGTAAAAGTAGCTGGAAAAATATAAAATACAAAAGAATGAAACCTCGATATGCTTCGCCCAGGGATCCTCGCGAAAGCAATAAAAATATTCTCAACAAAAAACAGAGGAACCCATAAAAAATAATAAAGCAAGACCTAGTTAGAGGATAGGGGGTCTCATCATGAACCAGCCTATTAGGTCCATGGGCATGTAGAGGTATGACACTACCAACAACTAGTCACCACGCCATGGTAGTGGCTCTTGGTGGCACATCCAAGAGAAAGGGGTTCTCATCACGAGCCAACCTTCTCATTTCCATGAAATGCTTATGGATAACATTGCCACGATTGGTCACCACGCTAGGGCAGTGTCCCCTCACTAGCATATTGAAAGAAAAAGAAATAAGAATAAAGTTGAAAGGCATGAATGTGCTTGGAAACATTTTCTTCCATGACAGGTACAACTCACCCTCTTCAGAGGCACCCACAGGTAAGCCATTTTCCTTGCTTTCACTACACCCCTTGCCCAGAAACCCCTTACCACCTCATCCACTCACATGACCTAGATTGACTTCCCCTAGAAACATCCCACATACAATGAGAATTATCTCAATAAGAAGTCCCAGTGTTCCCTCCAAACTTGGCTTGTATATTAGTATAATTTCCTTGAGCACTTGTCCGGGTAAAAGGGGTTTTATGCACATGTTTAATAACTTGATGATTAGATGTGATTGACATTTCTATGATCCCTGTGACTTATGAGCCCATGGAGGGTGTATCTATTGATGTTGTCGGACCACACCCGATGGAAAGGTACACATGAGGAGATGATTAGTTCGGACCTCCATGGGGATAAAATCCCACCTGATGGATGTTGAGACCCCAGCAGGGAGCAGAGACAGATCAGAGGATTTCACGAGAGAGAGAGGATGACATTTCACAAGGCGCATCCTAGCAGGCCTAGACCCATGGGGGGTTGTGCCCTTTCCATCATGATGTAGACCTTCGAAGGACCGTGATGTCACCCAGGTCACCCATGACATCATCCATCATTTTGGGATGTTTTGGAGGCAGTTGTGTGACAAGTGGCACGTGTGGCAGGTTCCTAAGGCCTAACGTTTTTCTCCAGGAGGCCAACGTTTCCCAAAAATGGCCTAACGTCACCCTAAAATGGCATGAAGTCACCTTAGTAGCTTGATTTAGGGTTTATTTATGACATTTAATGTAAAAAATGGATATTATTTGTAAGTGGCCATGTCAGCCTTTTGTACCTAATTTTGGTCTTTAGTATTGTATAAATAAGGGGAAATTACCTCTTATTTTTCATCATATTTTACTCACACTTGTGAGGTCTAAAATTTGTGCCCTATTTAGGGTTTTGTGGCTGAAATTTAGTGCACACTTGTTGAAGCAAGGCTAATCTTGGTGTTTTTTGGGCATTTTCTTGGTGAAAAGTCTACAACTAGGTGATATCCTACATTATTCATGGTGAATATAAGTAAAATTCTGCAATTATTCTTTCTTTTGAATGGTTATAGTATCTTCACTTTGCATTTTGCTAAAGATTGTGATATTTCTATCTTAAAACCCTAGGATATTAAGCACATGTTATTGTCATTATCTCAATTGTTATCCACCTACTAGATTGTGACAAGGAACCATTTTTCTTGAAGCCATTGCTAAGGGCCTTGCCATTAAAACACCCTAGCACTTGTTGCTTCATATTAGCCATCACTTACTTCATCTTGAGTTAAAGAGGGATGAAAATATACTAAGGCCTAGGGTTACCTACACCTTAGTAATCATTTTCCCCTAGGGTTTGGTGGTTGAAAGCCTTGGCTTACCAACACTTCATTCATCAACCGCTCCTGTCTTTAGCTCTCCTATTATCATCCTTTTTATTCAACATTTGCTGCCACTTTATTGACTCCAATTTCCCTAAGAAATCACTAGTCTAAGTCCTTCGTTAAGTAATTGATCAACACAACCTTTAAAACCTATTCTTTGAACAACCCACTAACACTTTTTGACCCTAGAATAGCTTGATCTACAAACCTATTTTCTGTTGTTACTAAAGTAAGTTACAGCCATTAAATGCAGCATTAAAATCTCGTAAAGCAATTGTAAAGGTTGAATTATACTTTGTCTCATGTGCTTCTGTCAAATGCTAATGTTATGACTTCAATGGTTAGTGGTTTTTAGTCATTTTGAAGCTAGTTTCATGATATTTTATGTGAAGTATTGCTCTATAAACATTGTTGTTATAAGATTTATGTTTACTTCATCACATTCAACAAATCGTTTTATTTAAGAAATTCAATGGTTTTATGAAGTGTTAACCAGCAAGTGCTCTTGCAAATATATAATTTTCATGTTGCTTTGTTCTGGGCAAGTACACTTCTGGCATATTATCTCTTCATTGGTTATTTAAACCAGACTTTCTGATCCGTGGTGACTTGTGAGAGGGGACCTTTTACCTAGCTACTTTCCCTTTTCCTTCTCAAAACCCCAGGTCACCAGGGACGTCTCCCTCGGGCATACCACCCTAAATAGAAAGAGACTTCTTATTGAGGTGGCAGTGATAGATAGTCTCCTGTTACGCCAATTTGCTTTCCTTTTACCTCCTCTTCTATCAAAGTACAAATTGTGCAATAACATTTTGGCGTCATTGTCGGGGAACACTGAGTCAATATCCCTCAAAGACAACACTTTTCGGTAAGCCTTTCCTCAAGGAATATTTATCTTATAAGCTTATCTAGCGACTCCACTGAGGGTGATCCCCTCATCCCTTTGATAATTTCAAGAAAATTATCTGGCGACTCCACTAATGATGAAGCCAACCATGACTTCTCAATGGGACCCGAGAAACTTCAAGCCTTTAGACATGAGTAAAATCCTAGGTACCCTTGACAAATTTAGCCGAAGTACGAAAAATGGCTCCCTAGATTCACCGGTAGTGATGGGGAAATAGCTGACTATCATATGGTTGATTTTTGGGCCTTCTTTCAACTCTATCCTATCAATGATGATGTTGAATATTTGGCAAAGAAACTTTTCTATGCCACTCTTCATGGAAATGTTAGAATATGGTATGATAATCTCCCTGTTGCTAGCATCACATCTATGGACCAGTTAGAAGAAATATTTCTCAAAAAATGGGGTATGAAATTGGAAGAGATACAAACATTACTAAAAATTCTTGAATATGTAAAACAAACTGAGAATGATATTGTCAGGGATTTCGAGGTTAGGTTTGAGGGATTGCTATATCAAATTCCTAGGATCCATTGTCCTGAAGAAAAGTACCTCATGTATCTCTATACCAATGCACTTTTAGTAGATCTCTTTGATGCCTATTACATGGCCAGGAAAATTGAGGAGAATATCTCTTTGTCCAAGGGAAAACACATATTCTCTCTAGGAACCAAATTTGATGACCCCAAAGGTACTTCAAGCACTCTTAGCTTGGAAAGATTAGTTACCTTTGAAACCTTTACTGCTAGTTTCCAAGAAGAAGGGGAATAAATCATCGACCAACAAAATGCTAAGGGAAAAGATCTTGATGAGGTTTTACAATCCTACAGGGAAGAGAAAAGGATTGTTGAAGACATAGTTGAGGAGATGGAACCTGAACAAGATGATGAAGTATCGATATGCGCTCCTCCCTCTAATGAAGCCATCCATGAGCCTTTTCCCCCTACACAAGAAGAAGAGAATGAGTTTAATCACTTTCCTTTTTAGGATCTTGACAATGCCTTGTTTTATGATTCAGAGAAGGAAGAATAATTGGAATCCTCAAACAAGGTAGATATTCCTTGTTGTAAATTTGAAGATGTAGGAACAACTCATGAGGATGAAACAATGATGCATGTTGAAGACACCCAAGTCCTCGAAGCTCCTGCACAAGAAGAACTAAACACGGTGAGTTACCTTCCTTTCCAAAATTTTGATGATTCTTTACTTTATGATTTGGAAAGTGAAGAAGAGCTAGATGAGTCCTTAAATGCTTCAAATCCTTATACAGATAGTGACATGGTTAATAATATTGATGAGTTCATACATGTTGGGAGACGTAAGTGGGATGTAGTTGGTTATGATATGGAACCCATTCACGACATTGAGAATCATTTCCAAGTGTTTCCTTTACAGTTATCACAACATGTTACTCTTGATTTTGACCAGTGGAAACAAGGAGATGATATAATTATTGATACTTTCCAAACACCCAGGGTTGCCCTAGTCCCATATTCTCCGGATGATTTTCGGTCATACCTTGAGGATTTTGATGATTAATCCTCTAAGAACTTGGATTTATTCCATGAAGAATATTATCAACCACCGTTGTGCTTAGATCTTGATAGGAGTAAGGACATCATTTTCCCGAAGAAGGATCCTTGTGACAACTTTCTCCAACCATCTCCCATTACTTTACCTTGTTGTGTCATTAAAGGTGTATTTGGGAAGTATGTATTTTGTATTAATTTTCCTCTAAGGAAAACCCTCAAGTTCAAGGCCAGGGTGAATGCCTCAAGAAGAAGCATCTTATCTCGGTCTTTCAACCTTCCCTTAAAAACTTCTCAGTCACCCTCTAGGTTTTTTCTATTTCCTTCCTAGACCTCATATTGTGAAGGCTTCCAAGGTAGCCAACCTTCAGACTCTTTGAGCCAATCTATTGGACCTATGACTTTTCACAATCCCTTTCTGAGATGGATTGAGCACTCCCAGAGAGTATGACTTGGTATGATTTCGTCCCTCCCTCCTACCTCCATGAGCTAGACTTTATGATTTTCGATGATATGGTACATTATCTAACTCATGTTATTTATGTTCTTAACTTATCATTGTTTTGGTTTATGATGAAGCACAAAGGCATGTATTGTGAGACATTGTTGGAGTGGTTTTATTGGTTATTTGATTATACCTATCCTTCAATCAACTGGTAAGTAGAGGTAAGTAGGTAGGCATTTGCATTCATTGTATATACCATTTGCATTTCATGCTAGATTAGATTGTATTTCCATTTGTATATATGCTTGTTTTCATTCTTGTACTATATATATATATGAGTTGGGGATGATATCACCACCTCAAATGATTGCTAACAATTTTATGTTGAGATCAAGCAGGTCACAGGTTATGCCAGAGATGTTGAGGTTCTCATGCACTCTACATTGAGAACATGTCCCAAAGTTGGAGACAGATTCTATCCCCTGACCTAGGGATAACTAAGGATATTACGTCTCGAGGCCCACAGGTCCTAGACATGGAGTACCGAGAGCCAGATCGACTTGAGAATTTCCTTGGAGGGCCCATCCTTTCATTCTTCAGTGCCTCCACTTTGTCAGTAGTAGCAACATCCATCACCTCAGACTAGTCCTGTAGCAGAAATGGATCTTACTCCATGAGGTAATGAGTCTGGGTATCATGGTATTTGTCACTCTGATCCTCGAAACCTTTGAATATGTACATTTAATTCTTTTTTCTTCTAACATGTGCTTGGACCTTATGCTTTTCCACTTGACCATTCCTGGGGGGAATGACAGGATGCCCTAGTAAGCTAGTACCCATAGGGTTTTAGTTTCCACAAGGGAGATTCATGAAAATCCATCATCTTCTCCCACCATACTTACCACTTTTCATCTTTTTCCCGCTCATCCATCCTATTACATTGGTCCTGACATTGGGTTGGCCAAATGTCTAAGGGTTGTACCTTACCTTGTGGGAAGAAGGGGCCAAAGGCCCAGAGGGTAAAAGTAGATGGCAAAAGATAAAATCCAAAAGAATGAAACCTCGAGATGCTTTGCCCAGGGATCCTTGAGAAAGAAATAAAAATATTCTCAGCAAGAAACAAAGGGACCCATAAATAATAATAAAACAAGACCTAGTTAAAGGATAGGGGGTCTCATCACGAGCCAACCTATTAGGCCCATGGGAATGTAGTGGTATGACACTATCAACAACTAGTCACCATGCCATGGTAGTGGCTCTTGGTGGCACAACCAAGAGAAAAGGGGTCTCATCACGAGTCGACTTTCTCATTTCCGTGAAATGCTTGTGGGTAACATTGCCACCACTGGTCACCACGCCAGGGAAGTGTCCCCTTACTAGAATCTTGAAAGAAAAAGAAATAATAATAAAGTTAAAAGGAATGAATGGGCTTGGAAACATTTGCATCCATGATAGGTGCAACTTGTTCCCTTTCCATCATGATGTAGGCATTGGATATCCCATGATGTCACGTAGGTCACCCATGATGTCATCCAACATTTTTGGATGTTTTGAAGGCAGTTGTGTGACAAGTGGCACATGTGGCAGGTTCCTGAGGCCCAAGAAGGCCTAATGTTTTTCTCAAGGAGGCCAACGTTTCCCAAAAAGGGCCTAATGTCACCCTAAAAGGGAATGACATCACCTTAGCAGCTTGATTTAGGGTTTATTTATGACATTTAATGTAAAAATTGGATATTATTTGTAATTGGCCATATCAGCCTTTTTGGCCTAATTTTGGTCTTTAGTATTGTATAAATAAGGGGAAATTACCTCTAATTTTTCATTATCTTTCACTCACACTTGTGAGGTTTGAAATTTTCACCCTATTTAGGGTTTTGTGATTGAAATTTAGTGCTCACTTATTGAAGTAAGGTGAATCTTGGTGTTTTTGGGGCATTTTCTTGGTGGAAAGTCTACAACTAGGTGATATGCTAGATTATTCTAGGTGAATGTAAGTAAAATTATGCAATTCTTCTTTCTTTTGAATGGTTATAGTATCTTTACTTTGCATTTTTCTAAAGATTATGAAATTGCTAGCTTAAAACCCTAGGAGATTAAGCACATGTTATTGTCCTTATCTCAATTGCTATCCACCTACTAGATTGTGCCAAGGAGTCATTTTTCTTGAAGTCGATGCTAAGGGCCTTGCCATTACAACACTCTAGCACTTGTTGCTTCATATTAGTCATCACTTGCTTCATCTTTGAGTTAAAGAGGCAGGAAAATCTACTAAGGCCTACGGTTACCTACACCTTAGTAGTCATTTTCCCCTAGGGTTTGGTGGTTGAAAACCTTGGCTTACCAACACTTCATTCATCAACCCCCCATGTATTTAGATCTCCTATTATCATCCTTTTTATTCAACATTTGTTTCCACTTTATTGACTCCATTTTCCCTAAGAAAGCACTATTCTAAGTCCTCCATTGAGTAATTGATCAACACAACCTTTAAAACCTATTCTTTGAACAACCCACTAACACTTTCTAACCCTAGCATAGCTTTATCTACTAACCTATTTTTTTTTTTATTAAAGTAAGATACAACCATTAAATGCAACATTAAAAGCTCATAAAGCAATTGCAAAGACTGAATTATACTTTGTCTCATGTGCTTCTGTCAAAAGATAATGTTATGACTTCAATGATTAATGGTTTTTAGTCATTTTGAAGCTAGTTTCAAGACATTTTATGTGAAGTATTGCTCTATAAACATTGTTGTTATAATATTTTTGTTTACTTCATCACATTCAACAAATCGCTTTATTTAAGAAAGTCAATGGTTTTATGAAGTGCTAACCAGCAAGTTCTCTTGCAAATATATAATTTTCATGTTGCTTTGTTTTGGGCAGGTACACTTCTGACATTGGTTATTTAAATCAGACTTTATGATTGGTGGTGACTTGTGAGAGGGGACCTTTTACCTAGATACTTTCCCTTTGCCTTCTCAAAACCCCAGGTCATTGGGGACGTCTCCCCTAGGCCTACCACCATAAATAGAAAGAGATTTCCTATTGAGGTGACAGTGATAGGATAGTCTCCTGTTACACCAAATTTCTTTCTTTTTACCTCCTCTTCTATCAAAGTACAAATTGTGTGATAACACGGCCAAACCGGCCAGGTAAGCCTTCACCGCTCACCTCCAGGTCCATTTACAATGGATTTCACCAAACCTTTTATAGGTTTCATTATATGCAATCCATGGACACAATACCAAGGAATACCCAAAACACATGGACCCGAAAAATCACCTTCTTTGACCTAAAAACAGATTTAACGCATTAACTCTTTCACCGAGTCAACGTTAACCCAACATACATTCCCCCCAACATATTCAATATACCTAAATCTATGTCTAGAATTTTCATAGGTGACCTGATAAACCGGGGGTACGCATGCCTATCCAGATCTTACAGACATATGCTCATTTCCATGCAATCAATAATTTCTACAACTCCAAAGTAAATACACTTTTTTTTATTATTTCACGGTGACTCAACCATCATTGCCCTGCACCTTCTATGTGACCATAGGTGGAGAGACACAATAGACAGACAAAACTTCATCAACCATACCTGTAGTTGAATTTTCTTCTTTTCTGGAGTCCTCTTTGGACGCTTGTTGTCTTTTCCAACAATCCTTCTTGAGATGCCCAGATTTGCCACAAAACCAACATTTTTCCTTACCCTTACTATCTTTTGACTTTGACCTGGTTGTACCTTTTTTATCTTTCCCTCCTTCTGTAGATCGACCTCTAACCACCATTTCTTCTGCTGCTAAGGTTTCTTTACCGTATGTTTTCCTTATCTCCTCAGACAACAAAGTTTCCACAATAGTTTCATAATCAATGACATATGTTGTGTTAAACCACACAGTTGTGACCAGATGATCCCAAAACTTAGGAAACGAACACAGTAGTGTAAACGCCTTTTCCTCATCTTCAAACTTTCCTTCCATATTAGTTAATTGAAAAATCAGAGTATTGAAGACATTCAAGTGATTAGTAATTTTCGTACCTTCTTTCATCCACAAGTTGTACAACTGCCTCTTCAAGAAGATTATGTTTGACAAGTTCTTTGTCATATACAAACTCTCTAGTTTGGTCCACAAACCTGTTGTTTTCGCCTCTTCAATGATTTTAAACAACACCTCATCTGCCAGACACAAACGAATAGTATTGAGGGCTCTTGCATCCAAATCCTCCCAGTCCTCGTCTGTCATGCTTGCCAGTTTCTTTGACTTTCTAGCCAAGGCCTTTTGCAATCCTTGTTGCACAAGCAGATCTCGCATCTTGAGCTTCCATAGCGCAAAGCTATTCTTACAACTAAAATTTTCCACCTCAAACTTGGAACTCTGCACTTTCTCCATTAGCACAAAAAACCACCCAAATCGAAGCTTATAAAATTGTGCCTCTTTATATGAGAAAAAAAAATAACCTTTTACCTCAATATTGTTGCACCTTTTATGAGGGTAGCCTGTGACGATTTAGAAATCATCGCACCTTGTCAAACTATGGCCTACGATGATGTTGCACTTTTCTACAGGGACAACCTATGACAGTGTAATAAAACTTATCCTCGACTGATCCACTTCACTTGACTAGGCTCGGCTTCGATCCAGCGATCGGATTCTCTTCTCTTTCACTCTCTGCTCCTTCAACTCAAAGCTATGATACCACTTGTTGGGCAGCGGAGGAAAAACATACCATACAATAGAGCATAAACAAGTAAAATCAAACACGCATTAAACCAAGCACATCAATCATACACTTGACATAGTGATTTATGTGGAAACCCAATGAGGGAAAAAACCACGGGAAATGATTATCGATGTTCTTATTATTCAAGGAAAAATTACAATAGCCTTCATAGGCATATAATCATCCTCTTCTCACACACACTCTACTCTCTACACAACTTGCTCTCACACTCTTCACACATTGCACTCACACATGTATGGGTATGCTTGCATATATAACATCTATCACTCAGTGACACAAATTGATCATGAATAGATCACATAGTTACAAGAGCAGTTCATAAATAGATTGCATGCATGCGCATTAACATAGTTGCATGTGACCGCTTGAGGAAATTTGTTGGCATGTTTCCAACAATCTCCACCTTGACAACAATTTACCTAATATATCAAGACCTTAATTAATTCATCCATCACCTTTCATGCAAGAGAAGTCAAACACCATCACAGCTTCGCAACTTCTCTAATAATACCATTACATGAACATGCATGTACGATTCACTTCAGCATGGACAATTTTGTCTCCATTAGCAACTTGTATAATAAATCTATGCACTTTTCCAATTCTCATGAATCATAACCACAGGCCAAATCACTGCAACCACTATAGGTGATACTTGTGTTTCTGTGTTTGAAGGACCCGTTTCCATGCTCTTGACTTGGTTTTTCCATGTGTCTACTGACATCACCAACTGCATGTGAAATGATGACCATTTCTCCATTGCAATCATCAAACTTCCTACTAGCATATAATACTCGAGACATATAACCCTTTTCTTCTTCATCAATTAGGACATAAACTTGAAGAGAATTTACAATGGAAATCCAAATGGATTTTACCAGTTTCACATTATTCATACTGAATTTCCTGAGTATCTTCACCACATACTTTTGTTGTGATAACCAAGCTTACCATATTTCCTATCTCTGTGTATTTTCATGCCCAAGATTTATTTTGCTGCTCTCAAATCCTTCATAACAAACGTCCTAACCAACTGAGCCAACCTGTTGACCTCAACTATGTTTGTGCTTGCAACAAGCATAATATATAACGCCAAGATAACGAATATACCATAAACACAATGGTTATACTCACTTCTTGTAAAATTTGGCTCACTATGAAGGAATCAAACATCTTGTACCATTTTCCTAGCATGCTTCAGGTCATACAATGATTTTTGAGTTTGCAAACAAATCTTTTGTTGCGATTCTGAACTAACCATTCTGGTTGTTCCATATACAACCCCTTATCCAAAAACCTCCATGTAGAACAATTTTAACATCTAGTTGTACTATCACAACCAGTGCTAACACAATATGAATAGAAACAAGCTTTTAATAACCGGTGAGAAACTTTCATGGAAATCAATACCTTCCAAATATCTTTCTGCTACCAGTCATGCTTTGAACCTTTCATATTTTACTTTGTTTGATTTTATAAAAGGAGATACACCAAACAATGCATCTCTGTCCATGATGATTATGTGGGTAGCGGGATCCCATAGTCTGTACCCCTTAACATCATCACCATATCAAAGATCTACTTGTTTGATATGGGTCCTACTTAGAAAGATGATAAAAAACCCATAAGCATCACAACCAAATAATTTCACATTTGAGTAATTACCAGATGACATGTTCATACCTCTTCCTGAATCTTCATGTCTTTTGCAACTGATAGTGACCGAGTTACCAGATAACACAATTGCTTATGTCCACAACTATTGTTGCAACTTGGCATTACTGAACATGCCTATTCGATCCCAACTTCCTTACAATACTTTCCAAGTTCCATGGATATGAACTTACTGTTAGTCCCTAAAGTTGCACTTGACTATGAGAGGGCAAGCTAGGGCATCATTGGTTTATTGCAAAGTGTTTATAAGGTTTTATGATATGGTTTTTTGAGTAAGGTGGTTGAAAACTGGCTCAAGGTTACACCATAACATGAAAATCAAAATCAGAACATAGCATATCCCATTGACTGAATAAAAGGTGGACACATAGATGGGCTAAAACAATTAAGAAAAAGGAAGATGAAGCCTTCAATGTGTCAACTTCACATAAAGTCTTGTCTCATAATGTCATAAAGAAACAAGACTATCAGCATGATAGTTGAAAAATAATTTCCACAATAAAGTTTTCACTGTATAAATTAACAGTCAAGAATCAAAAGCATTGCAATCTAAATAATGAATTCAAGCATGAAGAAAGAAATAACAGGGTAGAAAAGAGATTCTAACCATCCATATGTCTTTGCTATTAAGTGTCAAATTGAACATAAATGCCTCTAACAAGGAGTTTCACAAAAAGGTCCCCTGGATCTCCAATTTTTCGACCTTCACATAGTCTTCCGTCTGTCTATTTAAACTATCCATAAAACTTCCAGATCCTATCATCTAGTATAGCTTTAATGACTAGATTCGAATAGTATCTATCTACTAAGGTAGTTCACTCAAAAAGAGATTCTACAATCCAAAAATAGATCACAGCTCAACAACTTGATATTGTATGATCTTGCCAGCATTACACTTGATTCTACAAAATCGGAATTAGTTTGATTTAGTCAAACAGTTCGAGGTCTTAGCATCTTACTGACCAAAAATGAGTAGACATTGCCATATTTCCTGAAAAACATTAAAATCATTATTGTAGCAATCTCCATGTAACCTTTAGGATATAATCACAGCAATAGCTTTAGCATTTTTCTGTTTGAGCTTTGTGGTAAGAATGAAATTGTGCCAATAGAGTCTGAAGTTTATTTCTCTGAGTTCTTTGAGGAATGCCCTTTGCTCTTTCTTCTTCTTTTTAAAACCTTGAATCCTTTCTTGCTGGCGAGCATTCCATTTTTCTATTTGTGCCTTTTCTTTCTTTAGCTGTCTCACTATTTTCTAGAATTCCTTGATCCTTTCTTTATCAGTTCTTATTTTAACCCTAAATCCTGAGCATTCTTCAAAAGGTCCAGGCTCATTCAGATTTAAGGCAACTTTGGGTTCTTTTTCTTTAACTTGGAACTTAGAGACTAATCCCGAGCTATGTTCTTCATCAAAACTTGTTGAATCTATATCTTCAGGCACATCTGATATGTGATCTAAGTCTACAAGGTAATCATGTTTATTCTCGGGGATTTCACTGATACCTTTAGCCATTTCTTTAGCTTTTGCTAATCTGGTTGAAGCTCTCGTTACAGGTCATGTAGATGATGAAAACATTTGTTTACCTTTCTTTACTGGTTTCTTAAGCAATGAAGTTCTTTTTTCCCTTTTCCTGGTACCTGCTTCTGCATTTTCAGAGTCATCTTCTATAACTATGACATTTTCTTCTTTGATTGATGGATTAAACATGGCCTTTGACTTCAGTCTGTACTTGTTGGTAACCCTAGTAGAATTCATTCTAGGTTTTTGAGATACAGACACACCTTTAACCTTTTTCCTTTTGACTACAACACCCCTTTTACTGGTTGATGGTGATTCATGATTGACTATAGTTCGAGTATTAAAATCTTTATCTGAATCATTTTCCCCTTTAACATCTTCTTCAGAAAACGTTTCAATTTCTGGATCCAACTTAGGTCTTTTACTTCTGCTATTCCTCGCCACCCTGATGTCAAGCATCTCTTCTTTAACAGGGGTTTCATCAATTGAAATATTTTGGCTCTGTGTAACAGTCGTTCTCCCTTTGCCTTTCTTCTGTTTGTTGGACTATGTGTTAGGGTTTAAAGATTGTGTGAGCTAGCTCCAAGGCTTCTATAATTCTCTCAAAGCAGACATAACTAAAGTCTTAATTAGGACTTGATGAAATAGACTACTCTTAGCATTGGTGGAAAGTGACTGCACTCTCTTTGACATCTTTGTCAAGCTTTTGAGTAGAAAATAAGGCATATTTAAGGAGTAATCACCATTTAAATGCATTAATATCCTAATGTGGTAGGTATAGACTAGTGAAAATCTACCTTCGCAGGTGATATACCTGTAGATCATGATCAGAGCAGTGTGTCATTCGGGTCAAATCCATTTGCGAGGTACTCCCCTTTTCCAATTCGGATTTTTTTTATCTGGAAGCAGGAATTGGCTTACAAACTCTGTAACCACATGCTCTTTCGTCCACCATATTTCTCCTCCAACCACCAACTTGCAAGATTTTGCAATTTTCTGCTTTATTACTAGCATCAACATCGTACTGATCTCCACCTCGTGACCATCAAAGTTCAGAGCAAACTCCATGGAGACCTGCTCATTGTAACCTTGAAAAGTGGTAAGGAATTCAAACCACCCAGCATCTCTGAGCCTCTGAGCCATATGAGGATAAGTTTCAAGAAGTTCAGTGCCCTCGGGTTCTATTTTGACTACCTGCCCGCTCCTCTTTGGCGCCATCAAAATACAATTATGTAACTAGCAACCTTGGGTTCCGAATTTTCCACCTGCAATCTGTTAGTGTATAACGTTCCTCTGAACAAATACCTGTGCCTAAATTTAGCAAAATCAGACAGGTATAATATAATGATCATTGAGAATTGGGGGATTTAAAATGAGTCCTTCGCGGGTACCAAGCAATTGGATTATGAAACGGTTTGAATCAGTAAATGATTCCAAGCTATTGTGGACAGATGCGAACTTTCAAACCATGATTTGTGTCATCATAATGAAATTTGGATGACAGGCACGTATCAAGGCATGATTATTTTGGCGCTACGAGTATAGCCTTATTCCCGTAGCGCTATTAATGAATTAAAAAAAAATGAATTTATGAAGTTCAAACAAGCATATAAGGTGACACCTCGTTTAAAACCATGTCTTTCAATTTCAAACTTAAACAAACTATTCAAAAACTGAAATGCAAACCATAAGACACTAAAAACAAAGATCAAGATCAACTGGAAACAAAAAATGAAGTGTAGGTAAGAAGGGTTTAGGATAAGGGTTTCTCACTAAACCAAGACAAAATTAGAGACTAACACTTACCTTCATCATATATTCTCAAACACTTGATTGACCTACCAACACATCAACCTTTCTACAGACCCACCTTTCTAAACTGGACACACTGCTCTTCTTAACTCTATTTAACCTTTCTACAGACCCACCTTTATTTAACTTTCCAGCCAAGGCCTTTTGCAATCCTTGTTGCATAAGAAGATCTTGCATCTTGAGCTTCCATAATGCAAATCTATTCTTACCACTAAACTTTTCCACCTCAAACTTGGAACTCTGCCCTTTAACCATTAGCACAAAAAACCACCCAAACCATAGCTTATGAAACTAAGCCTCTTTATATGAGAAAAAAAAATAACCTTATACCTCAAGATCGTTGCACCTTTTATGAGGGTAGCCTGTGACGATTTAGAAATCGTCGCACCTTGTCAAACTGTGGCCTGCAATGATGTCGCACTTTGCTACAAGGACAACCTGCAATGGTATAATAAAACCCATCCTCGGTTGATCCACTTCAGTTGACTCGGCTCGGTGCGGCTCTTCGATCCATCGACTAGATTCTCTTCTCCTTCACTCTCTGCTGCTTCAACTCTAAGCTCGGATACCACTTGTTGGGCAACAGAAGCAAAACATAGCATAAAACAAAGCATAAACGAGCAAGATCAAACACACATTAAACCAAACACATCAATCATACACTTGACACAATGATTTATGTGGAAACTCAATGAGGGAAAAAACCACGGGCAATGATTATCAGTATTCTTATTATTCAAGGGAGAATTACAATAGCCTTCATAGGCATACAATCATCATCTCCTCACACACACTTTCCTCTCTACACAACTTGCTCTCACACTCACACCTTTATGAGTATGCTTGCATATATAACATATATCACTCAATGACACAAACTGATCAAGAATAGATCACATAGTTACACGAGCAGTTCATAAATAGATTGCATGCATGAACAATAGCATCGCTGCATGTGACCTCATGAGGAAATTAGCTGGCATGTTTTCAACAAGATTAAACAACCACAATAAACAAAACATTAGTCACTAATAAGAAAATAGTAATAGTAAGTCAAATTCATTTATGTGGGCAAAAAAATCATTTCATAGAACATTTAGAAATAGAAAGAATAATTTAAAAAAAACCCAACCTTCTAGAGTAAGCCGTTGATTTGGCCTTTTAGACTAAGTCGTTGTTCTAGATGCAAAATTAATCTTTTCTGTCAGCCGTACATTTCTGTCAAACTAAACAAAGCCAAAAGGGTCGGATCCACTCGGAATTTGGAAAGTTTGCTGATTTCCCCATTTGAAAAGATTCAGACTTCTTTTAATTTTTGTTATATTTTCTAAGTAATTACGCCGAAAGGCGTATACCTATTGATAATGGGCAGATTTAATAGAGGTTTAGTGCTTAATAAGTTTTCTATGGACATGATTAAATATGGCTGGAATATTCGTAGTAGTCACACAAAATTAAAATATTAACAAAAATTAAAATATTAACACCAGATAAATGAAGCACAACCATTTATTTGTTAATCAATAATAAAATTTAATATATTCTTTTAAGGATTTGTTTCATCTTATCAACCTTTCTACATTCACCAACGGCTATTTAATTTCTGTGCTAGTCTAAAAACAATTGAAGAAAAATGACCGATATATCTATGTGACCATGAAAATCACCCACCGCAAATATCACATCGCTTTGCGTAACAGACATAGTAATCTTGACTGACATTTATCTCCCCGGGCCCCTTTAATTAGAGTACACGTCAACTGCTTTAAGCGTTCTAGATCCGTGTAAAATATTATAAAAAACGATTCGAAACCCTGCAAAGAGCTCTATTCAGTAACCTCATTGAAACAGAAATTTCAAAAAAGAACCTTCAAGGACGTCCCTCCGACAATATTTAATTTATTAGTCAAAGAATTCTGCAGTTACGGTAAACATTCAACGAAATAAATTTAAAATAACGGAAAATCATCAGATCAGCCAAAGTTCTTTGGAATGCACAAATTTTATAACAATAATGTCATCCTTTTCATTTCTGTTCCTATCAAGCTGGAAAAATAAGCTGTGAATCCCTGATGTGCTAAATCTTTTGTAGTTAAAAGCTCTATATATTTTGCCGTGAAAGCTCCAGGACGAATTTAAAAGATCAATCATTTTGCGGTAACATCTCAAGGATGAATTTAAGATATCAATAATTTCGCCGTCAAAGATCAAGGACAAATTTAATGGATCACTATTTTACCAGAACAAATTTAGTAGATTAAATATTTTGCCATCAGAACGAATCGAAACAGATTCTTTGAACAGATCCATTAAATTTTACCCGGTAGACCTCGAAATCCTGTTCAATTTCGAAGTGAGCGTCCCGACAGTATTCAAGCCAGAGCCAAACGTAATCTTCGCAGAGCTTAAGCTTCTTCTTTTTATTTCATGAAACCCTTCCACACGCTTTATTGGCCACTTCTCCCGCTTTAACAGCACTCACCTGATATTCTTTAGCATCATTATCGTCTTTATTTTACTAAAAATAGGGTTGCTGGTAAAGTATTCCGAAAAACAAAACTTTTAACTTATTATATTTTAAAGAGTAATGATTCTTTACCATCATTATCGTCTTTATTTTACTAAAAGTAGTTGCTGGTAAAGTCTTCCGNTTCTTAGTAGTCACACAAAATAAATGGCTGTGATTTCAATCATTAACTTTCTAGCTATTATAAAGACATCCATTTATGTGTTTACTTTTTTACATTTACCTAATCATATTTAAAAATTACTTTGATAGCTAACTGATTGCCACCTAAGTGATTAACAGAAATTAAAATATTAACACCAGAGAAATGAAGCTCAACCATTTATTTGTTAATCAATAATAAAATTTAATATATTCTTTTAAGGATTCTTTTCATCTTATCAACCTTTCGACGTTGATCGGCCACAATTATGTAGCTGTGCTATTTATACTTTTAGCTATACAAACATAGCGAGCAATAAGTCGACAAGATTTTTCAATGGACAAAGCATAGAAGAAGCAAAGAAATTACATGAACATAGAAATATCAAATGTATTTATAAATGTATATATACCAAGAGTTCGTTTATCAAATGCTACACAGAATCATATAGGTCTACTGCTATAGAAACGTAATACAGTAACGCCCTGAGAGGCAATCGTGCATAAGGTAAAAGACATGAATAGCTTTAGATTCATGGAAGCAGATGCCAAGTTCTCCGACCGAAGGGNATCAAATGCTACACAGAATCATATAGGTCTACTGCTATAGAAACGTAATACAGTAACGCCCTGAGAGGCAATCGTGCATAAGGTAAAAGACATGAATAGCTTTAGATTCATGGAAGCAGATGCCAAGTTCTCCGACCGAAGGGTTTCTTCTTGCTGACCGGCAGGCCGCCTGGCTGGAGATTCTTGTGGCCGCCCCGATCTTCATCAAAAATCACAGAACGGAGGCCGTCGTGAGAATTGTGCGAGGAAGAAGCATGAACGACGGAAACAGCAACGGTCTCCGATTCTGTAGTTTCAACCGGAGAAAAAGCAACGGTGGCCATGTCCTCGGGTTGGAGAGGAAGAGGAACGGCGTGCACTATCATGACTTCGTTGTCAAAAATCTCGGCCTCCTTCACAGTAATGTTGTCCACACTGAACGCGGCATCGTCGACGCAGACTGTGATAACGATACTTGTACCTGGAAGCAGAGTGTCGAGCCGGGTTCCCAGCGGGAGCCGGAGGAGCTCCAGCAACGGCAGCCTGTGGGGAACAACGTGGTACCGGAAATCGAAATGAAACCCGTCGGCGCCCGCGAAAAGCGTTTCATCGCTGGGAGCAAAGACCGTCATCTTGTCCAGAAGCAGCAGCTCCGGGGACTTCATGTGCATCGCCATGGCCACGACACCGTACCCGTTGTTCTGCAGGAATCTGATGGCGTCGCTCAGCAGGGGCACCACGAACGGCACTGCGGGAGCGGTCGATGTTGGGGCACGGGACGCCGGAGCGGGCGCCGTCGTCGGGCTCGTGGCGTAGGAGGAAGCGGCGGCGGGGTCGACGATCCTGTCGACACCGTGGATGGAGAGCGCGGCATCGGCGTAAAGATTCGGGTGGCGCAACGCGGCCCGGTTGGCGGTGGGCTGGTTCTTGGCCGCTACGCAGAGGCCACCGCTGCTGGTCCTGCAGAGAAAGAGGCACCGATCGTCCAAGAAAGTCAGTAGCGCGGTGCCGGCTGGGAGCGCCTCCATCTGTTTACACGTGATCTTGCGCTTGATGGCGTGGTAAAGCAGAACATTGTAGGAAAGAGGCGTTGTCTTGGCGGTTCGGGAAAAGGCGGAATCGCTGGGGGCGAAGAGCGTGCCCGTGCCGTTCCACCATGAGAGCGCTCCGGCCGTGTTCTGGTTGGCGGCTAAGATCTCCAGCGTTCTGGCGAACAGGCTGTAGCCTGCGGAGCGAAGGATCTTGGCTATGACTGTGGAATTCTGCAAAAACAGGGAGCGGTCTTGAATATCAGAGACGTAATCTGGCGGTTGTGGGCGTGCGATTTGCGGCTGTGGGGAGTGATCGGCGTCCTGCGTGGAGGCCTTGGTGAAGGGAGCCCATGAGAGGAGGACCGAGAGGAGGAGTACCAAGAAAAGGGTATATCGCCACAGAAGTGCAGAGACTGCGAATTGCAAGATCGAGCGCGCCATAGCTCAGCCAATTTACTTCGCAGCGCGGCAGATATCTTTCTTGAGAAGAAGTGTGCAGAGCAAAGAATAGGAGACTGTTGTATATATGGAATGGATTCTTGTTTTCTTCGTGAAACCCTGCTTCAAAAATCTTGAAGTAATTGAGTTGTGAAATACGGAGGTGGCAAGAAGATTGGGATGTGTCAAGCACGAAGCAACATTTCTTAAATTGTATCCACATTTAAAAAAAAAAAAGTTCCAACCACATTGCAAGACGAAGTTCTTATAGGACAAAATTGGAAGACATTAACCCCTAAATAAACTAGCCACAATATTACTCATTACATCCACGTAATAATCTCCCTGGAATTTGGAGAACACGGGAGGTCAAGAATAATCTCCCTGGAATTTGGAGAACACGGGAGGTCAAGAATTTTAGGAATATTAGGGTTAAACATCAAGAACATAACATGTCACTTCCCAGAATTGAAGAGTATAATATATCACTTCTCCGAAATTGAAGAGCATAACATGTTATTTGTCTAAATTGAATACTAATCAAAATAAATCAAACTAAATTTAATTGACATATTATAAATTTAATGATTATAATAATCTTATATTAACTACATATTTCTTGGAATCTTAAATATAAAAAAATATTTTTTTCGATATTGCACAAGTTTTCAAAATTTGGAAACTAAAAAATATTTTAGATTACAATATTGAAATTACTAATTTAATTTGTGCTAATAATTATATGAATATATTTAACACAATACTGAAACTTTAATATCCATAAATATTCCATTATAAAATGATAAACAAAATTGAAAATACATATATACAATTTTAACATCTTTTTAAAATTAAACTTTACATATATCAACTTTAAACATCTTTGTAAATTTGAAACATAATTCTTTTTTTATTGGAAAAAACAAAATAGTATTACTCTTCTAATATGAAAATACATTAAAAGTCAATGATATGGTTGGTGGAGCAAATGCTTGTCTTGGATAGGGTATTTATTTATTAGACTTTCATGTTTATAAAGTGAGTATTATTAAGTTTTTTTACTTACCTAATTTTTGAAATAATATTTACCTGTAGTTTAGTCTTAGTTTTATAGTGATATTTTGAATAAATATAATGAAAATATTTGTAAAAAATTATGTATTTGTAATAATTGAATAAATATATTTACATTTAAATTTAATATAATTCTAATTTAAAGCTCTTTGTTTAAACGGATTCCCAAGCTCTCATTTTTTATATGTTGAAGCTCCCAAAAAACTCTCAAATTCCCAAAAAAATTCCCAACCAATGGGGACCTTCTCAACCAATTTCCAAGTTCTCGAAATTTCTGAACAAGTTTTGAAGATGTTGAAAATGTTGAAAAATGTGCAGCTATGTTTTTTTCCAATTTCATTATATCTCATAAAAACTTTTTTTTTTTAACTTCTTCGTTATTGACTTCTTGGAAATGGGCCTTCTAATTATTTTATTTTATTAATCTTTTTGATAGTGAGAGGGAGGTGAATCAGTATCAAGTACAATTTAAAAACCTTTTTCAGCTTATAATTAAACCATTCAATTATATCCAATGAGCAATGAACAATAGTATAAGAGCTACACTAATACACCACAATACACCATGCACAATATATNTTCCCAACCAATGGGGACCTTCTCAACCAATTTCCAAGTTCTCGAAATTTCTGAACAAGTTTTGAAGATGTTGAAAATGTTGAAAAATGTGCAGCTATGTTTTTTTCCAATTTCATTATATCTCATAAAAACTTTTTTTTTTTTAACTTCTTCATTATTGACTTCTTGGAAATGGGCCTTCTAATTATTTTATTTTATTAATCTTTTTGATAGTGAGAGGGAGGTGAATCAGTATCAAGTACAATTTAAAAACCTTTTTCAGCTTATAATTAAACCATTCAATTATATCCAATGAGC